>JAYJMB010001455.1:0-16620 GCA_036873735.1 Pouteria campechiana
TAAGGCGACATTTTATCTACTATGACACTTTTACGTTTTACTTTTTATTATCTATACTTTCAGTTACTACTTTCTATCTTTTTACCTAAAATGAAAATTTATTTTATATTTATTCACATTACTTTTAGTCCATCAGCTCCTATAATGTGATATCATTTTTTTTATTTTTCACTTCTACTTTCTCTTTTTTCACGTGTTTTTGCCAATTCACAAATGGAGCTTAGCAAGAATTGTGTAACATATCCCATCGGGAGGAAAACTGTTTACATGCCAATGAAATCCTACCGTCACGTCACATTCGTTAATCATAACTAATTGATTACGTGAATATATAAGTTAGTAAAAACCAAACAAAAAGAAAAGTGTAAAAGTAATGTGAATAGTTTAAAAATAATGCAAATAGTAACAAAATAAAAGCAAAATATAAATAAATTAAATGTCAAATATTATAATTATCTTGAACATATAGATTAATTAATAAAAATGAACTTTTTTCATGAAAAAAGAAATACTAATAATAAAAAAGATAAAATTCATAGTTGAAAATTGAACCTATTTGATTTGGGGAACTTGCTTGTTGAACTCAAACTAGCAATTAAGGGTACAAATTGGGCTAGGTCAACTTGACCCCTAACAGCCCCAACTTGAATTTTAGTAACCATTTTTCATCGGAAGGGTTAGATTATGTTAAAAGATTGTAACACATGTTGAAATTTGGAAAAAAAAATTATATTTTAATAAAGTGAGAAATTGATGTAATACATAATGTTTTATAAAAAAATTATTATAGAACATTGAATGGAGTGAAATGAACCCAAGTAATGATTTTGAGTAAATTCATGATTAATGTAGCATGATTATTAGATATAATGTAATGTGTATGAGGTATTGAATTGAAATTTTGAGATAGCTTTGAAATTTTGAACTATTAAGTTAAATGTTCAGGTAAAAAGAACTCAATAGATGATTTTCATAAAATCACAAAAATTTTAATGAATGAATAGCCTTATATGATGTTTGAGGTGATTGAAATTTACTTTTGTGGATATGGGTAAAGTTTGATGCTTGAAATTCATAAATTTCATCAATTTAAATTATATAACGGCTATAAGAAGAAAAAGAACTAAAATGGTGAATTTGAGAAAATGCATATTTATGATCAATGTGAATGGCTTAAGATAGTTATTATATGTATTGTAATGTGTGTGAAATACTAGTTTGAGTCTTGAATATATTTTGGAATGAAAATGGCATATGGAGTCACGTATAGCAGAAAATTTGGTTAAAAAGAATAATTTTTGGTAATCGACCTCAAATGAAGTTGTAAATAACATGAACATATTTCATTTCATGCATATAATGTGTGGGAAGTGATTGTTGTGATATTTGAAGTAATTTATATAAAATGAGATTATTGGTGCTATTGTATACAATACAAAGCCAAATTTCTGAAATTGGAATAATATAAGTTATTACTTAAGTTTGGGGATAAGAGTAACATTATTAAATGATCATTTTGGGATGATTAGGCATAGGATTAATTAGATTTGTAAAGTTATTTGGGGTACAAATGTAATATCACTAGATTTTTGGATTTTATTATACATTAATATATGGTAAAAGAATCTCAAAATGATATAGGTGCCATTTGTACCCACTTTTTGGCATATAAGATGAATGATTAAGAAAAATTGTTCAACATAAAAGTTATAGCCCTTGAAATTTTCTAGATAATGAATTAATAATCACATGAATCGATATTGTATAAGAAAATTTGAGTTAAAATACTATAGATGTCTCTAGAGCTTTAAATAGGAATAAAACATATGGTATCACTTTGAGTCACAATTAATCATATTTAGAGACTGAATTAAAAAATATTATAAATATTAAAGTTATAGATCTTCAAATTAACTTTCAAACTCATCAAAAATCATGCAATTATGACATTATATGAGGTAGATATGAACAATTTATTAAAATTGCTCCAGGCTAGCAAGGAGTTAGTGTCGCGACACTGATTCAAAATGGCATTTTGGGCAGATTTTTCCATGTCGTGGCGTGGATCATTGTTTTATGCAAGACGATGACTTTTTCGGCCATTTTTTCATCCTTTTTTTTATCTAGTCCATTCTATTCGTTATTCCTTTTTGTCCTAGCCCCACTTAGCATGATTTCTAACTATTTTAGCTAGAAAAACATCATGCCTAGCTAGAAAAACTTGTAATCTTACAATTAAATCAAATTTTCACCCATTTGAACCATGAAAAATGGAAAAATATGAAAGAAACATTAAATTTTCATAAAATGGAAGGAGCACCAAGAAGTTAGGAGCTTGGTCCCTCATTTGGGGAGGATGACTATGTTTGAAAGTGAAGGTAAGCTTTATTTCTCAACTGAATATCTGACTTTTGATTTTTATGATTTTGGAAAAATTATGAATTCTTAGGATGAAATTGATGTATATGCTTATAAATTCATAAAAAAATGAGTTAATACAATTATTATGATGATTTGGCACGTGAAATTACTAAAATTGCTAAGCTAAGGTTTATGTGAATAGTAAAAATTAGAAATTTCTTGATTTTGTTGAATTAATTATGGGGTAAATGATTAATGACATGATTAGTACATTTTAGAACATGTATAGATTGGTTTGGACTAGTGGAATTGAGTTTTTGGCTATGCCCTAGTTAGGGTTTAAAGAAGATTTTTGTGAATGGGCTATGTAAACCATAAAGTTTAAATGAGTTATTTAAAAAATGTTTAAATGATAATCATGTAAGATACTAGATAAATATATCAAGAAAGGAAATTTCTTGTGATAATTATGGAGAAATTCGAGTTTAACTGATGTTTATCACATGTTTGATGATCTTAGCCCAAAATTGGTCATGAAAGAAATATTAATATGATGTATTAAGTACATAATTACAAATGGTTAAGTAAATGGGATTGTGCACTATACAAGATGACTTGAGAATGATGAAAAGACAGAGTTAAAAGAAAGTAGTTGGAACTAAAGGCCTGAGGTAAGTAGGCACCCCCTTATTTCATTTGAATGTATGATTGATTAGGGATAATGAATATTCCAATGATTTGAATCTGGACTTATTTATTTTGGTTGGAGATATTGGATATCTCATATTCGTTGATGATAAATGTGTGTATTGATTTTGTGATGACATAAATGTTAAAAATCATTAATATCCCTTGAATTGTGATATTGTAAGAATGTGATTACTTTTGTGAAGGGATGTCTTAAAATGAGGGATAGAAAATATCTCTTTGTTTTTGGTATCAATTGAAAATTTATTTGAAATGAAATGGATTGACTGGATGAGAATGATTGAAATTTACTATTTGATATTAATTGATAAATCTATGTTCTTTGTCCTTGATATGATTATATGTTTGGAATAAGGAGGATTTTGGGTCTTTGTAATAAAATTGAATGTTATTGGATTGAGGATTGAGTCTCATAGCTATATATTGAAAATTTAAATGCTTATCAAAGGTTATTCATATTTTGGATTGAAATCGGTTATTTTGAATTTATTATTGAGTTCATTTATTTATGTCTACTTATTGAGTTACCTGGACTCACGCCTTCTTATTTAAATTTTAACTAACAAGTCAAATAAGCACTCCAAACTGTGGATTGAGATTGTTGAGCAAGATTAAAGAATCTTTCATTATAGTATATTGATTTGTAATTGTATAATTCATTGTATATTCATATTGCATTTAGATGATTTCAAATGATGTATAATTATAGTATGATGGCATGTCATAATAGTGAAAAACGTATATGAAATAGAGTTGGATTATAGTTATTACTATCATAGTGTGATATAGATTCTGCGTTGTGAGTAAGTTGGGTTATTCTCATAATTTATGGCTTCATTTATATATGTTAGCATTTCAGTTGAATAGAATTATGAGTTGGATTTTAAAATTTTAATTAAGTGATTGTATATCAGGCTTAGAATATTAATAATACATGGTAGACTCTATTGAAATTTTGCCTAAATATTCCCTTAAATTAGAAATTTGTAAAGGAAATAAAAAGCTCAAGGCGAGGTGCCCTAGAATAAGTCCCGAGTACCCCCACCCTAAAAGCGGTAAGTCCTAATGAAGTATAGTGCAAAATGGTAAGTCACATCTCAAAAAGCGGGGCGTAGTAAAGATACAACTTGATTTTAAAATAGAGTTAAGGTTGGTTTAACATGGTTTTAACCTAACTAACCTGACCGAACCTAACCCATTTTAATTACTTAATAAACAAATAATCTTTAATTTACTATCTATTATTTTCAATAAAATTATAAATCCATTTCTAATTATTTTAAAACCAAATACTATTTTTATTTCTTTCCTTTAAAAATCATATCATTTTAAGCTTCTCTTTAATGTATTAATTTAAACATATTTATTTTTAAAGTTAATATGTTAAAATTTATTTTTTGTAAGCATATTTAATATAATTAATTAGTATTTTTAATAGATCAAAATTTGTATGTATAATTGTATAAGAGATAAATCTAAATTATTGATTTGAAGTTAACCCAAATTCAACCCAAACTTTAAAATTTTGGGTAAGAGTTGAATTTACTCAGCCCAACCCAATCTACAAAGGTTTGGGTTAGGGTTAGGATTTGAATGATCTTGACCAGTGGAACCCGATTTGCATCACTACTAGCAATAAGTTACATTGTTCGTCATATCAACCAAATATCATATTAGATATCAAATAATCCAAGCATTTGTTGGTCATACAGTATGAATTAGAAGATGTCCTTGGAACATTTTAACTTGATAGAATTCACATGAATTTCTAGATATATTTTCAGTGCCTGCTTAGGTTCCATTACAATCAGCGAGAGTATCAAAGCTTCTCTTTATCCAGCTGGCCACACTGTAGATCACCGACGAGCCGATGGCCCCAGAATGATTCAGGCATGGGAAAAGATCGAATGATGGCCTTCAAGACCTTATTTGGTGGAAACTCCACTCCAAGGAAAATAAAACAAAAGAAAGGAAAAACAAGAAAAGGAAAAAAAAAACTCCAAGCAGCAGCTTTTGTGGCAACGCTACCACTAGGCTATTGCGTTATGATGGTAGAGACCTTAACCAGTCATTTAGTGGGCCGTTCCTATAAAAACTGGGACAGCTTCCGACCTTTGGCTTTTACCGTCTATTTAATGTGGATGTCACGGGATAGAAGGGCCGGGTTCTCCAGTAATTTAGCATAATATCCACAGTCAAATGAAAACATTCAAGTGATAGAAGCATTTGAAATGTTCACCTTGTCCCAGCATTGAATGTTTCGATCATTGAAATGTCGGTAAGCGAGGGGAAGTGCTTTGCTGAAACATGACTCTCATCATTCATTGTACTTTTGCGGTGTTTTGGTGGCGAATGCAGTTTCCAACAATACATTCGAGCAGACCTGTTGAGAATATAAGGCATTTGGCTAGGCTGGCTCCTACAATAGCTTAAAGAGTATGTAATAGGCACCTTCTCTTCATCATGTTGCAGTTTCTCTTAGGGGATGTATTTGGGCTCTTTAGGCGTAAAACAAACCCCCACTTGAGCCATGATCATGTTTACATGTCGTTCCATCTTAAGTAAATCAGCGAACTGAAAGATTGCCACAAGGAGACCTGCACCATTCAAAAGGCACATCGCAGCAAAGACTTTAGATCTGATTTATTTTCTTCTTCTTTTTAATTCAAATTAGACGTTTATACGAGACAATAAAAAAAATGGAATAGGACATATTTCTACAGTTTAAAGCATTTTGAGATGATAAGTGACACAATTTAGTTTATATATCATTTAAGTTGTTAAATACACATATACATTACTGAATAAATGGATAATGAATTTTAATGCTTAAAAGTTGCCCATATTTTGATTTGTCGACTAAAAATTCACTTTTTATGATTTTCTGTTTTGTGTGACCCACCTGAATGTCTCTGATTTAAAATATAATATAAGATAATATATATTAGAAAAATAAATTAAATTTGAAGTACTCCTGCTTAGCCCCGAAATTAGCCAGAGTCTGTAACCTGGGGCTACATGATCCGCCGGGTGAGATGGGCACCTGTCATTGACGTTTAAAAAGTTATCCAAATTATCAACAAATTAAAAATAGCTTTAAAAAGAAATCCAAACTCAAGACTCGCGTCAACCGCACCGGATAAAGAAGTCAAGGGTAATCTTTTCACTGTTCAAATAAATTTCGACCCTATCAGATTTCATTCCATCTAATTGGTTAAATATATGTTTTCTATATATAAATATTAGAGTTTTCATCAATTTACCAAAAGACAGTTTTTACCCTCATCTTTTAAGAAAACTTTCTACAAGTTCTATCAAAAAAGCTAAAAAAGAAATTGCAAAACTAGAAATATCAGAAACATTGCATGGCTACCTTCATCCATCTCCTGCCAGGTTAAGAAATCCAGAGAAGCTTCTAAGAGAATTCATCAAAAAGCTTTAGGTGAATACTAGGTGAATACTGACAAGCATCCCCAGTCAATTCTCATAGAGTGAGTACATTCTTTTTTTCTTAACTAAGAGGAAGGGCTCATGTGCAGTGCAACCAGAGATGCATATACTCCGTTTGTGATCTTCATCAACGCTTCATGTCGTCCTTTCTCTGCGATCTCTCCATTCTTCACAACAGCAATGGTGTCTGCTCCCTTGATTGTTGAGAGGCGATGAGCAACCACAACCGTAGTTCTGTCAACCATCACCTTATCTAAAGCTTCTTGGACCACTTTCTCAGACTCTGCATCCAGTGCACTTGTTGCCTCATCGAGGAGGAGGATTTTGGGGTCCTTGAGTACAGCCCTTGCTATTGCTATCCTCTGCTTTTGACCGCCTGACAAGTGCACACCTTTCTCACCCACACTGGTTTCGTATCCATTTGGAAGCCCAGAAATGAAGTGATGCACGTTGGACACTACCGAAGCTGCAATGATCTCATCTTCTGTGACTGATCCTTCCTTGCCGTAGGCTATGTTCGCACTGATTGTGTCGTTGAAGAGCACAGGCTCTTGGCTGACCAACCCCATTTGTTGCCTCAGCCAATTCAGCTTGAATTTTAGGATTTCCGTCCCATCCAACAATATCCGGCCAGAATCAGGATCATAAAATCTCTCGAGTAGAGCGATTATGGTAGATTTCCCACTCCCGCTTTCTCCCACAAGAGCAACAGTCTGAAAATCATAAGCATCTTCACGAGGTCTGAACGGTAGATATTTACACTTTCTCACAAATAAAGTATGAAATTGTGTTCGAAGTCTACCTTTCCAGAGGGTATGTACAAACACAAATCTCTGAAGATTTGAACATCTGGACGAGTTGGATATTTGAAGCTGACATGCTGAAACTCAATGTCTCCAGTGACAACAACCATAGTCGAACCCTCATCTTCACTCGAATCGATCTTCGACGTCCTGTCTAGAAGTGCAAAGATAGAAGCAGCTGATTCCTTGGCTTTGGTGGCATTTGGAGCTAGTGCACTGCTCTGTGAAACTCCTAACGCCATCATCGTCAACGCAAACAAAACCTGAAATTGGAGGCACGACATACAAACCCAAAGAAGTCTCAATAGCACGAAGTAGATGAATAGTAAAAGAAGAAACAAAAGAAAAACACTCAAAAAAATTGCCATAATTACTTTAAAAACTTGTGGGAAAGTTATCTCTCCATCTTCTACAAAACGGGCACCAAAGTAAGCAGAAAGTGCGTATGTGCAGTACATCGCAAAGTTAGAAGAGCCAAAACCCGCGCCATTTATAATTCCTTGACGTACACCATTTATCTTTGGGGCTTCGCATTTTTGGTTGTAAAGTTCCATTACCTTCTGTTCCGCACAGAAAGATGCAACTGTCCGTATGCTACTTACTGCATCATTTGCTACTTGACTAGCTTCTTCATACATCAACTGCAGCCATATTAAAATTATCTTAATGTAAGGATTCCTGGAGGTGAACTCCTCACAGAATCAATCAAGACTACAAAATCAAAGAGATCAGCTAAAATATCAACTATTTGAATCCTGTACGAACTGACCTTGGCGTCTGCACTGAAACCCTTCATAAATTTCATTTGGGCAAATCCTTGTAGACCCACCAAAGGAACTACAGCCAAAATGATAAGAGCTAATCTCCAGTTAGTGACTAAAGCTATGAGAATTCCTGCGATGATTGTTGCGATGTTCTGAGCGACCAAAGCCAAGGCATCCCCAACCAGGCTTCGTACAGTTGAAGCATCAGCTGATAATCTTGAACCAATTGCCCCACTGCAATAAAGCCAGAAAATTTTACAGTTAACAGAAAACTTATAAGAGCTTAAGACAACAGGTTTTAATGACATCAACGGACCTTGAATTCATTGGGTCGTCGAACCAACCGATCTCTTGGTGCACAACTCTCTCAAAAGACAAGGCACGGATACGTTCAACAAGCTTAGCTCCGGCGATTCCAAACATGTACTGTTGTATTGGGATCGAAGCCAAAGCAGTCAAACCCAGACAAACAAACATCATCGCCCAAAATTTGGACTCTTTCTGAAGTTGATGTGCAGGCTCGTAGAAAATTTTGATAGCACTTGAAAGTAACAGTCCTAACACAGGGAAGATCACTCCATGAATAGTTGCGGCAATCAATCCTAAAAGAATCACTAGAAGCTCCGGTTTATTTAAGTACATCAACCGCCTAATTGGTACTTCGCGTAATTCTATCTTATGTTCATTTCCCTTTTCTTCATCTTCAATTCTTTCATCCTCATGGAAGGATATAGCTTCAGGTAAACCAAATGAGACCAAGATCGAATGTCTGCTGCTCCCTCCACTTGACGAACCTGATCTCCTTGATATGAGCGGTTTACTTCCTGATAGACCCACTGCTGCATTGGTTTCAAAGCGTGAATCAACTTTGTCTACTGCCACCTTCGATGTTTTTTCTAACTCACTCTTCCCCTCTTGAAGACGTATGAGCTGAAAGTATGGTCCTTCAGGATCCTTGATCAGCTCCGAATGTGGACCTGATGAACAGAATCATATTAGAAAGATTCGATAGAAAAGATCAAAACGTTCATTCTTCTTTGTAATTTCTTAGTTTCAGCTTCACTAATCCATCCTTCCTGTTGAGTTAGTATAGGAAACGAGTTGTTCGCATGTTGAATTGGATTACAATTCATTTAGTTCAAAATTGAAATGGGTAAGATCTGATCGTAGCGACTTCTTGTGTCTGAATATCGGAAGGCAGAAAAGAGGAGTTTTTCTCTAACAAACGAATGCAGCGATTACCTTGATCGATGATTTTTCCCTGATGCACAACTGCTATGTTGTCGGCGTTCCTCACGGTGCTCAACCTATGGGCAACGACCACAGTAGTCCTGTTTACCATGATCCGCACCAGTGCCTCTTGAACTATCCTTTCAGATTCTGCATCCAATGCACTTGTCGCTTCATCAAGAAGCAATATCTTGGGGTTCTTCAAAATTGCTCTTGCAATTGCAATCCTTTGTTTTTGTCCGCCGGACAGTTGGGTCCCATGCTCACCAACCATTGTGTCAAGACCCTGCGTATAAAATAACGTCTCCATCTGTTTAGTTACCGACATCTGAACAAACATCTTCCAACGTTTACAGACGTTCAAAGAAACCCTTACCTGTGGCAACTTAGCTATGAAGTTTGCAGCATTGGCTAGCTCCGTTGCCCTTTTGATTTCTTCCAGTGTCGCATCTGTCTTCCCATATGCAATGTTCTCTCTAATCGAGGTCATGAATAAGATAGGTTCTTGACTAACAAGTCCAATCTTCTCTCTGATCCACCCGACCTGAAAATTCTTTAAATTTCTGCCATCTACAAGCACTTCGCCAGCTTCTGGATCATAGAATCTCTCGATTAAGTTAATCACAGTAGACTTCCCACTTCCACTCCCTCCAACGAGAGCCGTGGATGTGCCCTTAGGCATTTGGATGGAGAAGCCAGAGAACACGTGAACATCAGGCCTTGCTGGGTACCTAAAGTATACGTCCCTGAGCTCAATGTCGCCATGGATGTCTTCCAGCACCAAGCCACTCTTATCGTAGGCGTCAATCTCAGGTTTTCGGTTGATGGTCTCGAACATCTTGTAAGCTGCAGCTGCCCCTGCCGAAAACGCGTTCAGGGATGGAGAAGCTTGGCCAAGTGACCTGATGTAATGCATGATTTTAGGGTAACAATGGAGGGAAAAGTTCCAATTGATGTAGTCTACAGAGCAAGAGGATTGACATCTATGATATTGGTATAGCCCTAAGTTCTCATTGGTTTTACTTACGTTCCTCCACTCATGACTACTATCATGACGTTCACAACATGCCCGCCACTGTATCCTTTCTCAATGATCAGTTTGGAGCCATACCACACTGCTAATCCGTAGCTTGAAAATATTATAAACATGACTAAACCCAGCCCGAAGCCAGAGATTAGCGCCTGTTGGACGGTGCATTTGCATGCGGTTTTGATGGAATCCTTGTACTTCATTATAGCTTTCTTCTCACCTGTAAAGGATACGACCTTCATGCATGCAACAGAAGTATAAGAATCAGTAAAGAATGCCTGTGGATATGGGAACCCAAAGCAACAGGGAAATAAGCAGCATTTGCCATGCTTCAAGGCACAGGTCAACTGAATTCTTCCTAATATTGGTTGAGGTTAACTGCAACTTGAAATTTCATTGCATCAACTTTAACTGCAATCTGGAGCAAGTGGGTCATTTCGTTGGAATAAAATAGCTGAACTTCTGTTCAATCATGGGGATAAATACTTGCTGATGGTGTCTGCTTACCGTCCTAATGGATCCAATTGTCTGCTCTACGACATTCCCTGCTTCAGCATATGCCATCTGCCCGCGTTTCGACATTTTCGACATGTAAAGAGACATGGCTGCCCCTGCTATGACAATGGCAGGCAGACATGCCACCATTACAATTGCGAGGAGCCAACCTCTTGAGAAACCTATTGCAAAGCCTCCAATGAAAATCGACATTAGCTGTATGAACTTTCCAACCTGAAAAAGAAGGAAGACATGTAAGTGTTAAAATAATTTTTTTTGTGAAAACTATCACATAAACCTTAAGATCATTTATATTGTATTATTAAGAATTAATAAATACATAAGCAGAAGTGTACCTGAATCTATAGTGAGTGATTACTGTCTAGAGTCGTACGGTTTGCTTTCTAGATCAACATGTGTTCCCTTAAAAGAATCATTTTGCTTTTCTTTAAGTTTTTTCTTTGATGATGAGATGCCAAAAAGAAAAAAAATAACACACGAGTGACTTGGGAACCATAATTACTATATATATAGATAACTCATACGTAATTACACATTATCTTTTTATAGTTCTATTTTAGCCCATCATAAAAATAAAAATTATCTTTAAGTCTCTACATATTAAAGGCCTACACCCTATCAAATACATTAAAGCCCAAATTATTCCTTAATAAATCACTTTAAATAGGCTTAATCTTATATAACAATCAACTATGCATAATTACTTACATATAAGCCTAACGTTGGATTTAAGATCTAATAGTAAGTACTAAAGATGTTGTTGTTGTAGGACAACACAACCATGAATAAACATTGATGATTGGCCTTGGTCTAATAGGGAATCTATGCCAATGAAGAAAATCCTTTCTAAGGAATTTGTATTCCCGCTTTTTCGCCTTCTTTAATTCTCTTTCCCAAAAGCATGCTAAGTGAGGAGCTAAAGACTTTATTATCTTCCTCGTCTTCCCTACTTAAAATATAACTACAGTTACAGAACAGAGCTTAAGTTTGCAATGTTAGCACAAGAAGAAGAAGAGGAAAAGCTTCACCTTCTCTCCCATAGCATCTTGTATGAGTATGGTGTCACCAGACATCCTCTCAATGACTGCTCCCGTGGTTGTTTCGTTGTCGAAGAATGCAATATCCTGCCTTAGTATGGTCTTCAGGTACAGACCACGAATGCGAGCTGCTTGTCTTTCTCCGGTCGCCATCCAGCACGACACCTCTGCCATGGCCCACACACACAGAGCTCAGCTGCATGAAGGATTGTTAAGTTGCATGCGTAGCCCAGTCCTGCGGGCTAGGCTTTTTGTTAAACTGGCCATAGGTAAGACCATTAAGATCCTGGGGTAGTTTTGTTGGCCTTTAATTTCGTAAAAGCTCGCCGACAGGATGGAATCTGAGAGACTCGTGCACCTTGTTCTTACATCTATCTGTTTTTTTGAGCCGATTATCAGGGGGATGAGATCCCCCGATCTGCGAGACACTTGATTTTGGACAGTAATAACCAATTAAATGTCACCATATCAAACATCCCTTAATCGAAATAATAAAGGAAATGGAGTGAAACTTACGCAGAAAAGATGCGACGCCTGTGCATATGCTCAAATATACAATCCGAGCACATACCTGAAAAGAAACAGCATCCAACCAACTTTCAAATCACTTGATCTTCCAAAAAGATATGTTCTTTATTGCAAGAAGAGTGGGAAACGCTAGCGATACAAGTCAACCCAGAAGTACAAGTGAAAGGGTAGTAGAGAATATTCAGCGCAAACATTCCCAGTAAAAACATAACATTCCAGGAACAATTCAAATGGCCCCACGTCTTTGGAAAACATGAGCTAGTACTTGTGGGCCACAGTTCATACACGTCTCACAGTGACCAATTTTTTGCCAAAGCAATAATCAAAATGATGGCAAAGAGAACACTCGTACCTTGGAAACACTATCCACGACACTGCTCCTAGTAGACCCACCGAAGGCATCGATGAGCTGACTAAACAGAAGAGTCATAAGAGGCATGGACACCCCATTGAAAATAGCCCCTACAGACCCAACACTCATCAAAATAAGATCCTTAGTGTCTGCAAATGAAAAGAGCTTGTAGAAGGGAACTCTCTCATCCCTTCGTCGACTTTCAGCCTGATCTGCTTTGCTCATTCTTTCTACTCAGTAATCCCTGGATTCAGATATTACAATCTTCTTTTCAAAATCCAACTAAATAGTCTGATTAAAAAGCAATAAAACAATCTGATAAGAGTGTCAAGTTTACGAAACGGATTCCCAGCGTAAGATTCAGGCCAGGTGCAACCCAATCGCCGTTCGTTTGCAAGACTCCAGAAACCCAAGTCTAAGCACTTCAAAAAATCCACTGCCTTACAAAAATAAATACCTCCTCTACTAAATGGGGATTGAGAGTTCATCAATGTTGAAAGCACGCAGAGAATGGAGTCCTAAGGAGAAGGGTTATCCAAAATGTTTTTATCGGTATTCCGTAGGATTGACCCATCGGCAGATTATACGGTTTGATACACAGTAAACCTTAAGAACATACATTCAACGAACCCATCTAAGAAATAACACACAGAAAACTCAGAAGACATATTTCTCTGTGAATCTGAACCTAATGCAAATGTACGGTGAAAAAACAACATGAATGTATGGGGAACGAAACGTAAAAGGAAGTTACTCGTTCTCCAAGCCTCCCAGGTATGCAAATGCAAGCCTGCGAATGTGAGTTTCAGTGAGGTGAAAAAGGGTTGTGCTGAGAATCTGGCGTTATAAATATTTTCCTTTATCAGTCTTCTAGAAATCGAAACATGTGCGCAGGCCAGTAGAGTGCATTAATGCCTTTTCTTTTCATGGACCTAGAAGGATGAATATGGAGAGGCATAGAGCACCGAACATGAATCATCTACAAAGCGAATCAACCTAATAAAAGAAGAAATCCCAACCTCCCATTCAGTTTGCCCACGTGGGGTTACCACGTATCATAATGGAAAATAGATTTTTTTTGCTTATATTCAATTTAAAAGCGATATTCTAATCATGATTAACGTCTTTGATTAATCATAAATACCATTTTGGTTTTTCATTCAGATCTACGGTTAGGATCGCGTTCCTGCTTTCTCAATATTTATAGTTTCTTTTCGTACTTGCAAAGGGGAGTGGATTTGAATGTGCTGCGTGTGGGCGTCAGAGGGCTTATTGCAATTCAAGACGTACTCATATTGAATTTGATAGAAGCACATGATACATACTGAATTTGATAGAAGCTTCATTGGCACCAACCCCTTGCTGCCCGTTTTCAGAGCATACAAACTGAATTTGATAGAAGCTTCATTGGCACCAACACCTTGCTGCCGTTTTTACAGCATACATACCATACATACTGAATTTGATAGAAGCACATGATCAGCTTCATTGGCACCAACACCTTGCTGCCGTTTTTACAGCATATATACTGAAATAACCCAAACGAACGTAGATGCTTGAATTTTGGGATGACATGGCAGTGTTGACATTTGATCCTTTATCATTTGACCATAGTGAATGCCATCATTGACTTGTTGACGCAAATTTTAGAAATAATTTCAAATTTTCTTGCTTTTAGCCATAGCCCTAAAAAGATTAAAAAAAAAATTCTACGTCTTATTTTCTTTACTCAGCTTATAAGACTATTGCTATAGATGCCCATCCGAAGAAGCTCAGAGAGTTGCAAATTTTCTTTTGTAGATTATCGTGTCAAGTAAGTAGGATAATGCTGCCATAACTTGGATTATTTGCTCAATCCAGGTATTGAATAAAGGCATCTAGTACATTGCATTGAAAATTATGGTAAATCAATTGATTGTAGATTATATTAATGAAGGTAAACCATTAATGGAGAAAAGATGACTTTCAATGGATTTGGTTGCATAATAAATTAAGGGAATAATTTATTTAATTCTGTTTATTTAAGAAATTATATTTTTATGCAGTTTGGATTAATGGCAAGCATGGGTCGTTGTGGTCCCATGGCAGTTGCGTTTGGATGATGGAAATCCAACACTGAGGAAGTCACGCTGATAAGCTTGCATTGCTGGGAAGAAACCCAACCGTTCACGTTGTAAAAATCCAAAGGATGGTGTGCATGCGATGCCGGAAAAACCCAGCCGTTGAAGAAGAATTCTACGTGGGAATTTCCGTATGGAAAGACGCTAGAAAAATCCAGCCATTGATGAAGGATGGGACGCTCGAATCCCGCAGATGTTGCATGCTGGAAACCTCCTCTCATGCGAGGACTGGGCTGGCTTGACCAGGCCCAAAGAAGAACCAGACTCAGCGCCCCAGTTAGCGGACCAGAGGCCTAAACTTCCGATCGAGCCGAGACTAGAGAGTTGGGCAGACCAGGCCTAGGAAGATGTCCTAGGTGGGTTCTTCCACTGACAGCCCAGGCGCACAGGCAACAGCAGCGGTTCGCCGGGCCAGCGAGGCGTACGGATGGCTCAAATTGTTTTTGCAAGATCTAGGTTCCTAGAACTTAGGTTTTCATGATTAAATAATTTTTTCTATGTTTATGAATGTTTTGGACTCAGTGAAAGAATTAGATTATCCAAATGATATTCAAATCATGAACTACTAGTAGACAACTATAAAAGGATAAGATTTTGTAAGATCCAATACCTGAATATATAAATTGGGTCAAGTGGTCAGTTAAATAGATCAGACAATCAAGTAAGATGGATCAATCAATCAATTGAGATGGATCGGTTAATCAGTTGAGATGGATCATCAGATGATCAGACTAAATGCTGATATATGATATGATATATTAGACTGCATACATGGATTGATCATATGCTATAAGTTCATAATAGCAATTGTATAATGTTGGCCATGCTAACTAAACTAACTGCTTGCTGAGTTCATGTGAATTTATCCCAATGTATTTTTTGGTTGATGCAAACTATGATGAACATTGATGCGTGGATTGTGGGGTAGACTTGAAGGCATCCAAGAAATAGAGTTTAAATGATTTGATCGTCTATATACATTTATTATAATTCGCAGACAATTCGAGGAATTAAATAAGATGGTTATTTATTTTTTATTTATTTGTATATTTTGTTGTTGTGTTATGATGTTTTATCTAAAGCATTACAGATCCGGGGGGCATCACTTTCACAGCTAGCATTGTGGAATAAGACATTAATCTAAGTCTAGGTCAGGAAATACTACTCACTACGATTGTTATGGATGAGTTTCTCAACTTTTCTACAGTTTTTACTTATTTTTAAAATAATTTATTTACTTAAAATAAGCAACACTAATAAATAAATTACTTTTGATGGACTTTAAGAAAGAGGCTTTTAATGTATAAGTGTATTTTTTTTATTAAACTTTCGTTTTCTTAAATTATTCCTGCAAATATTATATAAATCCTAAAATACCAGAACTCTTGAAACGTTTAGATTGGCATCCGGTAAAATTATTTATTTCAATTAATTCAAATATTTTGCCTAAAGCTTATGAGTGTAATTTATTCTTTTGTTCATTATCAGCATCTCATTCAAACATCATTTAATAGTTTTAAATCATTTATTTGTCTCTGCTGATTTGATTTGCTAAAACTCTTATCGAATTAAAGAAAACCTAAAGCCAATACAGAATGCATCTTTAGGTGTGCACTGGTGCAGCGGATAAACTGAATGAACTAACAAAGCATTAAGAAAACACTGCATTATTAGATCATGCTCCAGATGAAATCAATGGTTGGTTTAACACCTTATATATA
>JAYJMB010001456.1:0-16619 GCA_036873735.1 Pouteria campechiana
CTCCTCCTTAATATATGATCTCTGTTTACTAGCAGGAGTGCCAACCAGTCCATCCGAGGAAATTCAGCATCCAAAGCCTCCTATTAATCTAGACATGATCTGGAGATTGGTCAAACCAAGGGTCTCCAGTCATATGGATACCCCAGGCCCCAACACAGCACGCTCCAGCACTTCACATCCTCGTATGTTAAAGCTAACAGGAAGAACATAATCTGTTGGCTATACTGCAGCCATTTCTGACTTGCGCCAAGAAGTTAGATAGATAGCTAGTTCCCACAATAGGCGAATCGATAAGATGGCTGCCAAACATGATTAATAGTATGATCACTTAATGCAGTGCCACATTGCACTGGCCTTAGAGTTTCTCATCAGATTGGGAAATCTGGTTCAAATTCCTCCACCTTTAGTCTTTCCTTCCTACCCACTGAATGAAGACGAGCATGAAGGCGAAGCTAAAGTGGAAGATGACAACGAGCCTGAACATGAAACTGAAGATGAAGATGATACTGACAGTAATAATTAAGTTCATTCAAGGAAGTCCTCGTGCTTTAAAATTCTTTTCTTACATTGAGGACAATGTGTTATTTTAAGTTCGAGGGAGGTTTAGCTATTTTCTATTGGTTTGTTTGGTTGTTGGTTTTATTTGTGTGTTTGATTTATCGTGTTATGTGTGTTCTGTTTTAGTATCTATGTTTAATGCATGGTTTGGTTGTGGTTGTGTGTGTTAAATATATAATAATAATAATAATAATAATAATAATAATATGTTTTGAGCATTGATCAAGACATGAGACCAATGATATGAAAACATGTTCTAATAATGGCTAGGACAAGAATGATGTATGTTAATGTTATTTGTGTTTTGACTTGAATATGTGTCAAATCTACTTTAGATTCCTTATATACATTTGATTACATAGCCATTTTCTTTTGAATTCACTGAGTACTTATAAACAAGTTTGGTGACCAAGTATACATAACTCAGTTTGAACTCCAGAATTCATCATAATTATTATCTAAGACGAACATTAGATAAAAGAAAAGCATGAATAAGGACTCATCAATGAGTTGGGAGGACCACATCTTCATGAACTAAAATGAAAATAAGTTTAGAGGATGTGATAGTAATACAACCCCAAAATTAGGGGGAATCATACTCCAAATAAATTAAAAAGAATATAAGGGTAGGGAGTGTGATAGTAATATAGCGCACAAAACAAAAACAAGAAAAGTAAAGGAAATATAACATCATATACATATCTATTGTAGTTTATTTTAATCCATGAATTCATAAAATTTGTACTGAGTATGTTTTACTTAGTTACATAAATTAATCTAAGTATAAAGTGATTTAAATTAGAATGTCTATAACTCTTTGCACATGCACCAAGAATCAAAGGTAGATAAAATGATATTCAGGTTAAAATTTTTAATATACATGATATTTCGACATTCTCTTCCAAGCTATGTTCACTTTCTTGAGGTTTCAGTGAACTTGATCAATCTTGTTTGTGTGTCCTTCCTAAGTTTTGCTCAAGGACTAGCAAAAGCCTAAGTTTGGGGGTGTTTGATAAGTGAATTCTATTCACTTATATCATACACTTATATCATATCCTTTGAGCTTTGTTTTTAGTTGATTTTTGGGTGATTTTGAGTTTAATTGAGATGTTTTGATTTATGTTTGTTTGCAGGCAAGTGAGAGTAGAAAGAATGAAGAAAAAAAGAAAGAATTTGTAAGAGAAGAAGAGGATGTAATGAAGTATGAAAAATGAAGTCAAACAATATAGAGAAGGACCACAAATTCCAAGTTAGCAAGTTAGTGCCGTGACACTGGACGTCTATGCTACGGCACTGAACATGAAGAATGAAGTATGGCCAAACAACAAAACAATGCCACAACATTGGAAGTCCATGTCATGACATTGAATTAGAATATGAAATTTTTACAATGCAGAAGTTAGTGCTGTGACACTGGAAGGCTGTGCCTGGGCACTAAAATGGAAAAATGGGCAATCAAAAAACTTAGTGTCGTGGCACTGAATGACTATGTTGCAACATTGGAACTTGAGACACAATTTTGGATTTTCTGCAAATGTGTGGAAATGATGTAAAAAGAAAAAACTTGAAGGACAAAAGTATAAAAAGGGAAGAGGTCGCCCTAGGGGGAGAGTGGGGCATTTGGAGGTGTATTTAGGTGGTTCTCGAAGAAGCTTTTGGAAGGAAGAAGATTGAATTTGAGTTTTAAAGCCAAGCATCATTTGGAATAGTTTGCCACCATTTTAATCCTTATTCCTTTACTGTTTTCCATCTTATTTATCATTTGTATCTTGGATTAAAATTGGGATTCAAATTTTAATGATGTTGTATGAATGTTATATGGATTCTTATTCCATCATGAGTAGTTACTCCTCCCTCTAGAGGGGAGATGGATCTTATGCTGACATTATGATGTGATTATTGATTTATATGGTTGAGAGTTTATTAGTTTATTTATGATGCTTTGTTCTTAATGCTTTTATTTTATTAGCCATTTATTAAATGAATGTATTTTTAAGATTTAATACTTAGGAGACATAATCTTAAATACGATCTAGGCATCATAACATGAGACATTAAATGACTTGGGAGAGCTTTTAGGTATTGTGAAATCATTCGAAAGAATCATAGAGTTTAATGCATTTTTCACCTTTCGATTTTTATAGCGATATCAAAATTAGAATGTTGAGAATAGATACTTAGCTTGACACATGGGAGAGGGAGTTGAGTGAATTAGCATTCTTGATTAATAAACCAATAATACGATCAATGTATAATGAATTAAGAGCACTATGATTTAAGCACAAATGAAATCAATCCTCCAGAGCTTCTTGACCTTGAATTCTTTCCAACAATAGCCTATCTATTTCTACTTCTTATTTAAATTCCTGTTATTTGAGTTTTCTATAGAAAATCAGGATTATCTACTGTAATAGATAGTGATTAATTGAAATATACAATCCTTGTGGAGACTATACTTTCTCATCATTATATTACAAAACTTGGCCACCTGCGGTTATTTTGCAATGAATAGTGAGTCTAGGTGAACTCAGTAAGTAGGTAAAATGGAAAATAGTGACAAAGTAAATCAGTAGAAAATCATAATCACTTCAATACATATTGAAATTCTAAGACATGTTGAATGCATAACACTATATGACTATACATATGACCATATACACATGCTCTTATGATTTATGTTTGTGTATAACCTCACTCCCTAGTATATGGGATGTACAAGTCATAGAAATTTAGGTTTAAACTCAGCCTCATATCCCTATATCCAGAATGCACATGCCCATGTCCATACTCGATATTCATCCACGCACGCATACGTCATTCTTTCATCATTTCCATGGCTAGCCTTATCACCTTGACATTCTCATTTACACATGTTTATCATTTTCATACCATGGCTATGATAGGATGAATTATTGTTTGCTTTGCCAACCTTCTAACACCATTCCGCTGGGTAAACCCGCTAACGCACCAGTTGGGATTAGGCTCACAGTTATCATGAAATTTGCTAATTATAAATATCATCCTTTTCTCTCTTTAATGTACAATTGGTTCATTCCTGTAATCCTGACTACTAATGTTGCTAGATTCTTAACAACATGAATAGGGCTTTCTATGGTATCTGTCATTCATTGGAACATAGGAATTTTAGGTTCACATCTCACATTTACTTAGGAAATCGGATAAATTATTTATAAGGCTTCACTGTCCAATTTTACAAACTGTCTTTCATGAAAATCACATCATATGTATGCCACAAAAGGCACATGCCAATAAAGGTTCATGCCAATAAAGGCATATTCATATTCATATTATATTAGTGCCCCTAAGGCACTTTCATGGCCATGTCATGTCATAGTCATACATGTGCTACTCACACATTGTCATGTTTGAGCAGTCCAGGCATGGCCATATTCATTTTACATTAGTGCCACTTCTGGGCATGGCCATATCATATAAGGTTTGTGCCATCTAGGCACGATCATAGTTATTTCATGGTTCTTCACAACTGCCATTTACCATGCCTTCTTTTTGATTTATGACAATATGCCATGGAATTGCAACATTCAACCTAACCAATTGAACATATATAGTAGGATTTAAAGTTTACAACAAACGCATGGAAATATATGATTCATTCAGGCACTTATTTACCCATTTGAGCAAGTATAACTATATCCCATTTCTAAGATCAACTCATGGAAATATATCATTTCATTATTTCAAATCAAAATACATTATAAGAAACAACGTTCAAACGTGTTTTGTAACCCCAAAAAGAACATATCAAGTCCCCTTAAGAAAACCCCACCAAACCCCTAAAAATTTTCCAAAGATATATAGGTGCACTATAGAGATGCCACAACTTTGCTTTTTGGAGCCATGACTCCAAAACTTACTGCCACTGCTATCTAGTTTTTTTTGAAGTGGAGCCGTGACTCTAGATTTTGGCGTTGCGGCCCCATATCCTACTGCCCATTTTGTGTTCTATATCATGTTTCCTTTGCTTGGATCTTTTTCGGCTATTTCAATTTCTTAATAGTAATTATGCTTTTATTCCTTTCATACCCTAACATCAAAACATCCACATTTATCACATGATTCAACTATACTTGTCAAAATTCATGACTCACAATAGCATGCAATGCAAGATGATACAATATGCTTGTCAAACATTGTACACACATGGTAATATTCAATTTCCAATTTCAAATACATAAGAAGTCATATTTCATTATTTCACTTATGGTGCAAGACCTTAAATATCATTCAAAACCATGTGATATACTCTATCCCTTACAAAATCATGGGATACATTTTATCCCTTACGATTTGCATAACATATCAAAACAAATCATTTGAACGATATAATTGAATTCAATTTCCATATAAATACTTGAAAATGCCTAAGTTCATCATTCTGAATAAAAACTAAATAAATTAATCACCACGTAAAATGCAGTGCCCATATGCACATGTATGAGATAATCACTATCGCCATGAAGTTCTAAATTTACATTAACACATATGCATATTGAAAGAAACCTACTTACCTCCATGGAATAGTTACACCTTTCTTGATCTCTAGCTCTACAATTAAATTTTGAATTTTGGTCCAATGAGTCCTACACATATAGCATACATCCTAGTTGAAATTCACATACATTTAATTAAGAGACCTTAGCTCAAATCTCATAAGGAACCTCAATTCATCTGAAACTCATTAGGTTTTTTTTTCTAGTCTCTTTACACATATCATGCCCTATTTTAAAAAAATATAATACTTTACTTCAGGCCTATTTAATGGACAATTTATCCTCTGGTAAAACCACTTAAATTTACTTTGTTTCCCTTATTGTCATTTCATCAAATACCCTATATGCATCATATGAATTCTTAATTCCCAGCAAGGTATAACAGCTGGAACCCACTTCAAATATGATATTATTATGAATTTACATGATTAACATCATAATTGTTCTTGCTAACTAATTGATCATGTCTTAAAATTCACAATTTCTCTTTCTAACCTAATTATTCACAACATATATGGCACTAGGGCTAAGACATGGTTGTCCAGTTGTTGGACAATTATCTGAATGGATTCCTTATGATCAAAACCCACCATAAGTCTCATAGTTGAGCCTCTTAATCAATCTCACATGATAATACCCAAACAGATCATTCAAATCCAAACCCTAACTCCCATGAATTTGTAGAACTTAGCCCACTTAAAATAGAATTCATCAATTAACTTAGGACAAGTGCTTACCCTTATGATTCCTCATTGATTCCCACTTCAATTCTTCACGTTTTCCCACCAACTTCAGCAAGGAGCTTCTTGAGAGTAATTTGCAAACTTTCCTCTCTCTTCTTTTTCACTCAAATATCTAAGTTTCTACTTGGGAATACAACAACTTCCTTCTACAACAATTTTCCCCACTAAATTATGATGAAAATGGGTGTAAAATGGGCTGCAGTAGAGCATGGGGTGTGGGAGCTATAAAGGGAACCAAATGGGGCTTAAAAAGGGGCTGGTGGAGCATCTTATACCTACTTCCTCTCCGTGCTCTGATGGAACATGCCATATCATGCACATGCACCCATTTTGCACTACTTTTCAGTAATCTTTTTGCAGTAATTCATGCAATTTAAATATAATCCATATGTTCATAATTATTACTCTCTTATCTACATTAACTAGTATATATAATTTCTTTTAAATTCCCATCAATTAATATGCATCATTCATCCAAAATAGTTATTGCTAAAAATTCCCTTTCGTCAAAATTCTAGGGTGTTATATTCGACTCCCCTTGCAAAAAGTTTTGCTTTCAAAACTTTAAATCAACTGGTAATGCTGTTTAGTTTCTCCTAGTATTTCAAACTTCCTTTCTTTAATGTTCAATGTCTGGACCAAATTCTGCACAGGCAAATTATCCCCTAGATGGATTTCTTCTAGTATCCTTACGAGAATGTATCTTGTTCATGTGACCTTGGAATACATCCTCTAGAATCTCATAAGAATCTCTATATCTCTAGCTCAACGATCTCTTGTGTTTGAATCATCTTTTGTATCTGCAATCAGTTGTGGGTCAACTAATGCAATTCTGTCCACTTCATTTTTATACATCCAACACTCGATCCAAAACCATCGAGTTAGACATACCATACAATTTCACTATTCTTTTATGTGAGATCCATGTCAAGAAGGTGGCCAATAAATGTTCTCAAACATTTCCAGCATATGTACTCCTAACGCATAACATCAATCACTACACAGATCCATCTTACATAAGAACCATTATTCAAGTCATAATCTCCCATAAATTTCACATATTTCCTCTATTTTAGTTTTTGCTCCTATTTGGGTAATAGTATAGGTTAGATTTTTATGATCAGCACACCCATTGTATGTTCCACCATATAAATAGCATTCCCATGTGTTAAAGGCAAGGACAACCACTACCAATTCCAAATCATGCATTCCATAATTTTGTTCGTGATTAGTCCATTCAACTAGGCCCTTTTTATGAGTCGATCTAGTCTAAGGCATAACCATTGGGGAAAATCCTTTCACAATACTTCGACATTATTTGGTTACTTCCAAGAAATTCTTGATCTTCATCACTACCTCAATCTCCTAGGCATTAGTGAAAACACCTTCTCTAGAAATCGCATAACCTAAGTAGGCTATACCATTCCCCCCAACATCACACTTTGTAAGCTTAATATGCAATTCCTCTTCTGTTCTTCAAATGGTTTTCAAGTGCTTCTCCACTTGTAGAATATATTATAATGTCATCATTAAACAAAATGATGACTTGTTTAAATAGGATGTAAACACACCAAGTTCATGCAACTGCAAGAGTATATGTCAAATCAAGTGGCATCATTACAACTCGCAATGCACATGTCTTGAGTTCTCTTTGATCAATTTATAGCCTCATACTCACATCCTTCCTCACTCTAGGTTTAGAGCTCCCATAATTGATGTAAATTTAGACATCTCACCTTTAGGAAGACTCTTAAAGATGATCTCAAGTTAGTTCATCATTCTTAAAGTATTTGTTTGGTTTTATACTCATTCTTGGCCCTCTACTGGCCAGTCAATACATACTTAGGATAATATATACTCTTTCTAGACTCACACAACCAAATCAGTAGTTACTCTCAATGGCATGGAAAAAGGGTAGTACATCTCAATAACAATAATAATTATTCTCAAAGAGGTAAAGCTTTTTATGATATTTTGCATAAGGTATCAAAACACTTCAACAGTATTCATAAAAGCTATCATCACCACAATCACCATATCTATATACCATTTGATCACAAACAATAGATTACCTATGACCACATAGTCCATCGCCTGTGCCTCCTGTGCATTGGTTGTTGGTGCCACAGTAACATTTTGGGACCTTTGTTCTTCCTGCTAGTGCTTTGGGGTTAGATAGATTCCTTTGCCTCTACCCCCCATCAACAATCCATCATGCTCAGGTTACTGTGGCATCCAAGAGCCTTCCTTTCCACCACCACTTGGCAAAGAGGGACAGTCATGTCTAATATAACCCAATTCGCCGCATAAGAAACATGAACCTGGGCTTTTTGATATTGTAGGGCATTCAAACTTCATATGCCTAGGCTTTTTACACTTAAAATATACTTTCTCCTAACCAGTTCTAAGCTTCTTTCTGTGCCCTTGGTCATTGTCCTTGATATGCTTTTTATCCCTTATTTTTGTATGTTCTTCTTTCTCTCACTTTGTTATATAAATCCATTCTGAAATATCTTATTGTCTAGTCAGCATAGATATATTCACTTCCCATTTGATAGATAATTTCAATCCATCCATTATGCAAAAATCTTTTTGTCCACGAAAGGTGGGAGGTCTTGGATCATGAAATAGTTTCATATCTAATTCATCCTCAGGTTGCTCTTAGGATGTTTGACCCAAGTCCATTGCTTGTTTTCTCACATTCTTCTATCTCATAACCGGTTCAATCAACTATGTAGACTCTCCCAGCTACCTTCACTGTAGTTGTACCAGCTCTTGGAGCATTTGTGTGATACTCGCCATCAAGTTCATTATTGCACCCAACTCTAGCACTATTACATGTACTGGTGGAGCAGTCCCACCACTAGGGCCTGATATGCTAGGCCTATCCACACCTATGGTAACTAGTTCCCTTTCAATTTAAGGTTGCCCCAATACTAAATGGTCTTCTTCCTGCTCATTCACAATTTCATAACCCTCTTTGTTCTGGGTCAATCTTGAGGTATTTTCCGGGTCCAATCTGCTCTTCTTCTCCAGGAGTCTCCAACTGAGCCTCACAGATAACTATTCCTGCAACTTTAGTGCAAATAGATCATCTCTGTGGCTTTTTCTTTACGATGGGGGCCTTTATCTTATCTATTCTTTTCCTCAGTGCCATTACTGCACAATATAATGTGACACAGTCATGTAACCATACACACATATAGACAACCCGTTTGACTTATCATCGTAGAATCTCAAATTTCATTCGCTATAATAGCATTCCCCTCATGACCCTATAGGTTCAAATAGTTGACCTATCATTCATTCACTTACATCTAATAGCCATTGTCATCACAATTCTGGGACTTACCTTTGATATCACCTTCTAGTATTAAATAACCATTTTCACTCTGATACCACTTTGTAACACCCCACTTCTAGAGTGCTACCAAATTATAATGTATAGGACAACCTCCCATAGAGTTTCCCCTAAATTTTACAATTTCATACCTATACAACCATTTGCACAAAATTTCATATGTGTGTGAATGTAAGTATATACCATAGAACACACCCATACATCGCCCAAATTCACAAGTTGCATTGTGATGACGCATGACCATACTAACATATACAATCACTTCACTATTATGACCTGTTAGTAAAATTATCATATACATGCCTTATGTCCACAAAGCTTAAATCTTTTAAATTAATAATTTATATACATTACACCAAATATAAGAAAAAGGAAATTTATCATCTAACATTATCATGCCAGCATGAGGATCACTATCTATCCCGATCATGAGCCCCAATCCCATGTTGGGCTTCATCTTCTGACCTATCAACTAAATACTACGAATAACACAAGGTGAGCTTGGGCAAACTCAGTAAGTAGGTAAAACAAAAAATAGTGAAAAGTAAATCAGTAGCAAATCATAATCACTTTAATACACAATGAAATTCCAAGACATGCTAAATGCATAACACTATATGGCTATCCACATGACCATAATACACATGCTTTTATGAGCCTCACACCCTAGTATATGGGATGTACATGTCATATAAATCCAGATTTATACTCATCCTTACATCCCTATATCTAGAATGCACATGCCCATGCCCATACTTGATATTCATCCATGCGTGCATACCTCATTCTTTCATCATTTCCATGGCTAGCCTTATCAACCTGGCATTCTCATTCACATATGTTTATCATTTCATACCATGAAGATGATAGGATGAAGTATTATCCACTTTGCCTACCTTCCAGCATCATTTCATCGGGTAAACCTACTGGCGCACTAGTCGGGATCAGGATCATGGTTATCATGAAGTTTGCCAACTATAAATATCATCCTTTTCTTCCTTCAATGTATAGTTGGTTCATTCCTGTAATCCCAACTACTAATGTTGCCAGATCCCTAATAACATGAATAAGGCTTTTTATGGTATCCATCCTTCATTGCAACACAAGAATTTTAGGTTCACCTCTCACATTTACTAAGGAAATCAAATAAATTATTTATAAGGCTTCACTGTCTAATTTTACAAACTGTCTTTCATAGGTATCACATCATATGTATGCCACCAAAGGCACATGCTAATAAAGGCTCATGCCAATAAAAGCATATTCATATTCATATCATATTAGTTCCCCTAAGGCACTATCATGGCCATATTGTGTCATAGTCATACTTGTGCTACTCATGCACTATTATGTTTGAATTGTCCAGGCATGACCATATTCATTTTGTGTTAGGGCCACTTTTGGGCATGGCCATATCATATAAGGTCTGTGCCATCTAGGCACAATCACAGTCATTTAACGGTTTTACCATGCCTTGTTTTTGATTTATGACAATATGTCATGGAATTTCAACATTCAACTAAACCAATTGAACAAATAAAGTAGGATTTAAAGTTTATAACAAACAAATGGAAATCTATTATTCATTCATACACTCATTTTCCCATTTGAACAAGTATAGCTATATACCATTTCTAAGATCGACTTATGGAAATATATTGTTTCATTATTTCAATCAAAATACATTATAAGAAACAATGTTCAAACGTGTTTCGTAACCCTAAAAAGATCATATCAAGTACCCTTAAGAAAATCCCACAAAACCATAAAAAATTTCCAAAAATATATAGATGCACTGTAGCGGCATTGTAGCAGCATTGCGGCTCCAATTTCTGGAGCCAAGGCTCCAAAACTTGCTACTATCGCTATCTAGTTTTAGTGAAGTGGAGCCGTGGCTCTATATTTTGGCATCGCGGCCCCATATCTTGTTGCCCATTTTGTATTTTATATCATGTTTCCTTTGCTTGGATCTTTTTTAGCTATTTCAATTTCTTAACAACAATTATGCTTTATTCTTTTCATACCCTAACACCAAAACATCCACATTTATCATATGATTCAACCATACTCATCAAAATTCATGACTCACAATAGCATGCAATGCAAGATGATACAATATGGTTATCAAAACAATGTACACACATGGCTATATTCAATTACCAATTTCAAATACATAAGAAGTCATATTTCATTATTTCACTTATGGTGCAAGACCTTAAATATCATTCAAAACCATGGGATATATTTTATCCCTTGCGAAATCATGGGATACATTCTATCCCTTATGATTTGCATAACATATCAAAACAAATCATTTAAATGATATAATTGAATTCAATTTCCATATAAATACCTTAAAATGCCTGAGTTTATAATTCAAAATGAAAAATCAATAAATTAATCGTCACATAAAATAAGTGTCCGTATTTACATGTATGAGATAATCACTATCCCCATGAAGTTCTAAATTTACATTAACACCTATGCATATTGAAAGAAACCTACTTACCTCTATGGAATAGTTAGACCTTTCTTAATCTTTAGCTCTACAATTAAATTTTGAATTTTGGTCCAATGAGTCCTACACATATAACATACATCCTAGTTGAAATTCACATACGTTTAATTAAGAGACCTTAGCTCAAATCTCATAAGAAACCTCAATTCATTTAAAACTCATTAGGTTTTTTTTTTCTAGTCTCTTTACACATATCATGCCCTATTTAAAAAAATTATAATACTCTACTTTAGGCCTATTTAATGGACAATTTAGCCTCTGGTAGAACCACTTAAATTTACTTTGTTTCCCTTATTGTCATTTCATCAAATACCTTGTGTGCATCATATGAATTCTTAATCCCTAGCAAGGTATAACAATTGGAACCCACTTCTAATATCATATATTATGAATTCACATGATTAACATCATAATTGTTCTTGCTAACTAACTGATCATGTCTTAAAATTCATAATTTCTCTTTATAACCTAACTATTCACAACATATACGGCACTAGGGCTAAGACATGGTTGTCTAGTCCTTGGACAATTATCTGCATGGATTCCTCATGATCAAAACCCACAATAAGTCTCATAATTGAGCCTCTTAATCAATCTCACATGATAATACCCAAACAAATCATTTAAATCCAAACCCTAACTCGCATGAATTTGTAGAACTTAGCCCACTTCAAATAGAATTCATCAATTAACTTAGGAAACATGCTTACCCTTATGATTCCTTATTGATTGCTACTTTAATTCTTCAAGTTTTCCCACCTGCTGCGGCAAGGAGCTTCTTGAGAGTAATTTACAAACTTTCATCTCTCTTCTTTTTCATTCGAATATCTAAGTTTCTGCTTTAGATTACAACAGCTCCCTTCTGCAATAATTTTCCCCACCAAATTATGATGAAAATGGGTAAAAAAATGGGCTGCAGCAAAGCATGGGGCATGGGAGCTGGCGAGAAAACCAAATGGGGCTGAAAAGGGGGTTGGTGGAGCATCTTATACCTACTCCCTCTCAGTGCTCTAGTGGTATATGCCATATCATGCAAATGCACCCCTTTTGCACCACTTTTCAACAATCTTTTAGCAACAATTCATGTAATTCAATTATAATCCATATGTTCTTAATCATTACTCTCTTATTTACATTAAATAATATATATGATTTCTTTCAAATTCCCATGAATTATTAATATGCATTGTTCATCTAAAATAATTATTTTTGAAAATTCCCTTGCCTCAAAATTCTGGGGCATCACAATTGGGTAGACTTGTACATGTACAAGGAAAGATTTATTTGGGCTTCCTTGATAAATAGAAATTTGATATTTGGGCTATGCTAAATTATCAATGGTGATCAGAGCTAATAAATTATGAGGCACCTATATATAGAGAGTTGGTCCTTATATTTTATTTCAACTAGAAACCCAACTCATAGGAATTGATGGTGAAAGGTGTGGAAATGAGCTTTGGAACACGTTTATTGTCTCTTGAAAGCATTTAGGAGAGATTCTTGGAGTGTAAGCAGAAGAAGATAAAGATGGGCTTAAGAAAGAAGAAATCTTCAACAATTTATCATTTGCGATAGTTTATACATCTGGTCACACTTTTATGAGAATAAAGAATCTTACTATAGAACTGAGGATGCTTAGGAAAGTCTTAGAAAACATGTTTTTACCTAAGCTTGGGGGAACAGAACAAGTAACTGCTAATGAGCCAAACGTGGTGTGGAAAATTTACACCTACCAAAAGTTTAGTCTCCTAAAACTCATGTTCATAGCTTTTGGTTATATGCCATAGAGGATTGACCATGTAGTGCAATATGGTGTGTGGTTAACCAAGATATTTGAATATTTTCAAGTTTTTGTAAGTGGAGAGTCCAATCTGGAAATGCCCTCACTTACAAAAGATTGGGTAGGAGCGACCCTACTGAAAAGAATGAGGATTTTAGTTTTTGATCATGTGGCCAAGATGATAGAGAAAATGAGCAAAAAATGGAAGAGGATAAGAATGAAGAACAAGAAGAAGAAGAAGAAGAAGAAGAAGAAGAAGAAGAAGAAGAAGAAGAAAGTAGAACATCCTCCCCAAAAGAGGAAGAGATGGAGGAAATGGAGGAGAGAGATAACTAGTTCAATCCCAATGTAGAGAGAGTTTCACCATCTCCAAGGGCTTCGCCTGAAGTCACTATTCCTAGGTCATCTGCATATGCATCCTTGTCATTAGAAGTGAAAGAATTAAGAAGATAGGTAGGTGAGTTAAGAAGAGAGCTAAAAGAAGAAGTAGTTGATTTGAGGAAAGCATATGAAAGAATAGAAAAGAAGATAAACACTCTTATTACACATTATGAGACTTCTCAATCTACACCTAGAGCCAATCCTACTTCATGTACCATCCTAACTCACAACATTCGGGATCTAGAACCAACCTTTATAATGGAGGAACTCACATCTACCTAGGTTGCCACTTAGGGGGAACCTGCCTCACCTATGCCTTCTATGGATATTAATACCACTTCGAAACATTTCTGTCCTTCTAGTTGTACATTCTGGGCAGAAAAAGATATATTAATGACATGTTCTAGAAGTCTTGCATGTTTTATGAAGTCTTGCATGTTTTATGAGAAATTTATGACAGAATGATGCATTAAGGTTTATCATGTATTTTCTCTCTAAAATTTGATGTAAATCTATAAAACAATATTGACATGATATAAGTATGAGATTCATCATATGAAATGTTTGTTTATATGATATGATTTTGATGAATAGATGTTTAATAGCTGTTTACATGGTATCATAGTTCATATTTGCTTTTCATGATTTTGATAAATGCAATGCTTAACAGTTATTTGAAGTTTTTCAATAAAACTTTTGTAATGTTTGAATGTTGCCCATGACACGAATGTGTTCTTTATATTGTTGCAAATCCATTCTATCTCATGATCATGGTTGTGCCTAAATGTTTTATCCTTTAGACATTAAGGGAGAAAATTATTTTGAGCATTTGAAGAAGAATTACTTAGAGAATAAGTAAGGGGAGAATAATTCATGCTTTACATGTTTTGCCTTGATACAAAAAGGGGGAGAAAGACTTGAAGTTTACAAAATGGGGAGACATGGCTCATTCATCCCATCAAATCCCCTTCTCCCATGCAACCTAATTCACCCTTTTGATGCTGATAAAAAATGGGAGAAGAATTGAGGAAGACTTAAAAAATAAGGAGGAATGTATGTATAGACTTATTTTAGAAAAAGAATAAAAGAATTGAGGAGATGATATACAAGTCTTCAAGTTATAGTCTCATAACCAGTTTTAATGTCAAAAAAATGTCAAACTCCATAGGTCTACAAATTCCAATTAGATAGGGGGAGTTGGCAAATTGGCTTATTAGCATGTTATTAAACATTACAAATATTCAAGTTTTGTCATCATAAAAAGGGGTGAGATTGTTGATCCATACTTGTGTTGTGTATGATTTTGATGATAATAAAACTTATATTAGACTTGCTTTATGCTAATGATGTTCTTTATATTATAGAGCTTGAAATAGAGAAGTACATGCTTGGAATGTATGTATATTCAGTTTATTATTTGTGTAAGCATATACATGTTTGATATGAGTTCAAATGTTTTACAAAAAGAAGAAATTGTTTTGATCCATGTTGCTTTTATTTGACATATCATATTGTGATGTGTTGGATCACATGTATCTTTGCAATGATGAAAAAAATGATTATCATAATGAAATAATTATTTTTGGTGTTGCACTTTTGTATGATAAAATAATCAATTCTTTTAAATAGTTATTCAAAACGTTTTTGAAAGCAATGTCTGGAAAGATACCTCAAACTATTTTGACAGATCAAGATAAGGCTATGGCTAATATAATAAGGCTTGAAATGCCAAATACTATTCATTATATTTTTTTTGGCATATGTATTTTTATTGAAACATATTAGTTATATATTTGTGGGCTAAAATACATTTAATAGTGATTTTTAGTGTTGTATATATGATTATGAGCAGGAGGAAGATTTTTTTGAAGCATGAAATTCTTTACTGAGAAAGTATAATCTTAAAGATAATGAATGATTGAAGCAATAGTTCAAAGATAGAGAAAAGTTGGCACATGTGTCTGAAAAAGAAACATTTTATGCAGACATAAAGAGCACACAATGCACCAAGAGCTTTAATAAAGAATTAAAATTATATCTCTGTCCAAGGCAAAGTCTCTGTCAATTTTTTGAACATTTCTAGAGGTTATTAGATGGTGTGCAAGATAAAGAATTACAAGCTGATTTTAGAATGTCTTGGACCTCTCCATTTTTAAGTATTGATATAGATATGTTAAAGGAAGTTTCAAGTGTATACACACCAAAGATGTTTAAAAATTTTTCAAGATAAATATATCAATGGTTTGAATTGTACTATCAAATGCTATAATGATTTAGGAACATTGAAGTAGTTTGAAGTTTTAGAGTAAGTCCATGGTAAGAATCATCATCATATAGTTATATGGGATAAAAAAGAGATATCCATCACATGTAGTTGCAAGAATTTTTTATTTGTCAGGATCTTATGTAGTCATGCACTCAAAATTTTGTTAAATTTATCTATAATGGTCATTCTAGAGAAATATATATTACATACATGAACTAAAGTAGCTTCTAAAGTTTCATTAGAATCATCATGTGGTGCATGCATTTTATAATTTAATGATAAACATGAGATTACCATGCTGTGTTTGTCTTGTCTTTAGGTAGGTCAAGAGGGTGGGTGGGGGGGGGGGCAGCACACAGGTATTTATAGAAGTTTGGCTTACAATATGATACCTACGCCTCTCTCTAAGTCAACCTCACTCACTGTACTTAAGTTCCATTAATAACCAGTTGATTTTCTAAAGCTTAACACAAACCATTA
>JAYJMB010001457.1:0-16616 GCA_036873735.1 Pouteria campechiana
CATTTATTCATTCAAGTGTGGTAGATCTTGGGAAAACCCGCCATACTGCCAGCGTGGCATTGCCATCCTGGGGTGGGACGTCACAGTCCCACCACTGAGTGGCGTAGTCAGATGGCAAGAGGCTCCTTCCACTCGTACAATCAAAGGATAAAAGCAATGTCACTCGCGTAGATAGCAACTTTCCTATCAACCGGCCGCGCAGGTAGAAATGTTCAGAAGAAAACAACCGCAAGCCAGTCGCTTAAGCAAGATTAGGCAAGGCCGTGACCTCTCCATCAAGTAGGCAGCGTTGCTTCCTCTCTGTGAATCGCGTAGACAGCAATTTCAGGCTCTCTCCAGCGTGGTAAGGGGGAACTGTGAAGTCTAAACGGGGGGTCGTGTAATCAGGCAAAACGCTTGATCCCATCGCCAGATCATGTAGGCAGCAACATCTTCAAGAAGAGGTTGTGTAAGCAGCGACGTTTCCATCCCAAAATCACGTGGGCAGAAAAATCGGCAGCAAGTCGTGTAGTTAAGCAACGCCTGGTTCTGTTACCAAGTTGCAGACAGCGACGTTCCCCTTAAAAACGCATAGGTAGCATGCAGAGTTCAGCCGCATAGATAGGCTTTCTCCAGCACTCGTGCATGCAGAACGCGAATCATGGAACAGCCTTGCCAGAACTGGGGGTCGCGTAAGCAAAAGCATGGGGTCTTCTATGAACGCCATTGAGTAGCGTAGGCAAGAGGCCTTCTCTGATTCCGCTACCCCCTCGCATAAGCAGAGAGAAATGAAAGCCAACCTGTCAGTAACATCTCCAAACAGGCATGGGTCCACTAAAATCAAGCAACGAAATCAGACTCCATTGCTAACATTCTTAAAGAATGACTCACAAGCAGCAAAAAAGGGTTCTCCAAACTACCTTGGTTGGATAGGCTGGAACATCTCTATGCGGTCGGTTTCCACGCTTTCCATTCGTGTAGATAACCTACCCTCTCTCATTCCGCTACCATTACCAGGACCAAAAGAGGAGCTCGCGTAGTCGGGGATGCTATGCCGCCAAGTCGTGTAAGCGGTGGCAAGATAAGAAAACATCAGACAATGCAACAACCTCCCCTCAGCTGGTCGCGTAGACGACACTAGCCCACTCCACTCACGTAGATGACGTGGTGAAACCAGCAGACAGAAAATGCTGAAAAATGCTGGCTCGCGTAGGCAGGGTGGCAAGCCACCATGCAATAGGTCACGAAGTCCGACTGTCCACTCGTCGTTGGACGGAATGCATGACCACCATGTGTTGGGGATTGCTGTGTGTAGAAGCAATACATAGCCAGAAGTTTCCACTGAATGCATGACCGATGTTAGTCTAGAACCACGCTTCCTACGCTATCTAAAATTCAAATCTCGTCCATGCAGAATTCCAATCAAATGGATCATATGGATTTTTCAAATGTCATGTTACATACTACAGATTGTCCAAGGAGAATATGCATCCTAATGCAACATTTTAGATTAAATGTGAGAGAGTTGAATCAAACTTATGTCACTTATTTTCATCTGGTCTTTTTCAGGTCTAAATATAATAGAGATCACTTGGTCCTGAGTCCTTTCGGGGTATACAAATTGAGTCGCAAATCACCTACTGTCTCTATGATTTCTTATAGTTTAAATGATAGAAATCACCTGGTCTTGATTCTATTCAAAGCAAACCAATTAGATCAAAATACTCATTCTTTAGGTTGACCTAGAGTTTAGCAACCCAATCTAAAGCTGTGTCATCCTCTCCGCTCATTGACTTGAGGCGATCCCCTAAATATCAAGTCATCGCAATGTACTTAGCGATTCCAAAGACAACACACATTTATTTTGAGAGAGAGTATATATTTTATTTTTGAGTCTCTAAGATGCATTATACTTTTACTTTTAATAAAAGATTTTCTCCAGTGGAGGCACCCGCTTTATAAAGAATAAATATCTAGTTGGCTAAAAGCCTTTAGTATTTGGGGAGGCACATTCCTCTTGAAGAGTCCTCGAAGTCTTCAGTTTAAAATCTTGGTATTTCAAATGAGAAAGGAGGGGGATATTTATAGGCTTGGAAGGCCTGCTTCTGCTACCTAGGTGTGCAGTGCAAAATTTTCACCTTTGCTACTTAGTAGAAGATTGCAAATTTCTCATGCATTTGCCTTTGGCTCCAGGTGTGAAATGTAATCTTTCCATCATAAATTAGCCTTTGCCTCTGTTACTTGGTAGTGGATTGTAAAATTCTATAAACTAGCCTTTGTCTCCACTACTTGGTAGTGGATTGCAAAATTTCATAAATTAGCCCTTGCCTCCATTATTTGGTAGTAGAATGCAAAATTTCATGAATTAACCCTCGCCTCCGCTACTTGGTAGTGGATTGTAAAATTCTCATGAAGTGCATTTTGCCTTTACCTCCACTAGTTGGTAGCAGAGTCAAAGAACACTTCTTATTGAAAAGGGATTTTGCAAATTATTTCACTCCCATTTTTAGTGTTTTGCTATGATTTTTCAAAGAAATATTTTTGGAAATAACATTTTACCAAAATACAAATAATTTGGTTCAATCACCAAGTTGCTTGTTTAATAACTCATAGTCTTGACATTTCATTTAATTCCGACTTGGGAGTATTTCGTGAATGAACTCAGGTGGGCCACATAATGTAACTCCACTTACTCTCGAATCCCATTAGAAACCACATTCCAAAATTGGTATCAAAATTCAACAACGATATCAATTAATTCTGACCCTCTGGTTGGACCCCATCATGATCAATTTAGAATTTTGGTTTTTCAAACGTTGTTGAATTTTTCGGACTGTCCTCTGAAAATTCAGATAATTCTCTGGTTAACATGTTGGATCTTTAATCTGAAATGTTGCATTGGGATGCATATTCTCCTTGGACAATCTGCAGTATGTAACATGACATTTGAAAATTCCATATGATCCATTTGATTGGAATTCTGCACGGACGTGATTTGATTTTTGGATAGCCTGGGAAGCGTGGTTGTAGACTAACACCGATCATGCATTCAACGGAAACTTTTGGCTAATGTATTGCTTTTACACATAGCAATCCCCAATACACGGCGGTCATGCACTCCGTCCAGCAAGGAGTGGACAGTCGGACTTCGCGACCTATTGCATGGTGGCCTGCCACACTGCCTACGCGAGCCAGCATTTTTCAGCATTTTCTGTCTGCTAGTTTCACAAAGTCATCTACGCAAGTGGAGTGGTTTGGTGTCATCTACACGACCAGCTGAGGGGAGGTTGTTGCATTGTCTGATGTGGATGGCTTTTTCCAGTCTTGCCATCGCTTACACAACTTGGCGGCGTAACGTCCCCGACTATGCGGGCTCCTCTTTTGGTCCTTATAACAACTTGCTGCACCATCTGGCTTGCCTGATGTTGGAAAATATTGCTGCCACCTTGCGCAATCAGATTGGCTATATAGCCTTCTATCTCTGCATCCTGCTTGGCAGAGCTGTGATGCGGTCCCCACTCCACCTACGCTACCTGGTAGCGAGGGTAGCTTATCTTCTTGAAGTCGTTGCTGCCGACATGATCTGGCGATGGGATCGAGTGTTCTGCCGGATTACACGACCCCCCGTTTAGTCTGCATAGTTCCCCCTTAGTACGTAAGCGAGCTGGCTTGATGGAGAGAGCCTGAAATTGCTGTCTACGCGACTCGCAGAGAGGAGGCAATGCTGCCTGCTTCATGGAGAGGTCACGACCTTACCTGATCTTGCCTACCTGACTTGCTTGCTGTTGTTTTCTTCTGAACATTTCTGCTTGCATAGCCAGCTGAGAGGAAGGATGCTATCTACGTGAGTGACGTTGCATTTACCTTTTGATTGCGCGAGTGGAAGGAGCCTCTTGCATTCTACTACGCCACTCAGTGGTGGGACCAAGTACTCTACTTCCCTGCCTACAAGATCAGGTTTGGAGATGTCTTTGTCTGCTTTTGCAGGTAGCTTTCTGCCTGATGTGGAGAGAACTTTTTAACTGCTCTGCCTACGGTACCTCCTATAGCCATGATTTGGCGACGCAAGCAGTGTTTGGAGGAGCCTCTCACCTGCTCGAATTCAACTTTGGCTACGTCACTGTCTACGTTGGCTTCGGATGCAGGTTGCCATTATCTGCTTATGCAACTCGACGGCGAGGTTGAACGTCCCATTTGCTATGCTTGACTGTGCTAGTTGCTGTCAACACCAGAGGGGGATCCTTTTCAACATTGGCTGCCTATCGGGGAGAGAGTCTCTTCTGCCTCCCTACGCTACATCACAACTTCAGCTTGTGCTACCCCCTGTTTGGCAAGGCCTTTGCCTACGCGAGTGAAATGGTTTCGGGTGGCAGAATTAGTTACCTATGCAAGTTGAACATGCAACTGCCTGCTGCTTAGGGTGGGAAGTTTTGCACATGAACAGAGCATATGTGATTTTTGCAATGTTAATCTTGGTTGACGGCAATTTCAGGGATGTGGCAATTCCGCGCATTCCATTGCTATCAGCGCATTCTTGTGGCACTATTTTGGAGATGTTGGGAAGGAAAATTTGGATGTTAAAATGAAAGTTTCGGCCATCATACTCTAGTTACGAGGATTTATTTGACAGTGGTTCTTCACATCTTTATCCATCTGATTTTCCATGTCCTAACAGCCGGAAGGCACGGCATTTTATAGCATGATATGCCCACCAAAGTCATTTATCCGTCATATCTTGCAAGGTGATCCTCTGGATCTATTGTGCTATTGTAAGTTTCCAAAGACAATATCTTGAATCCCTTGGGGATCTACTCCTTCAATATTTCTTAGAAGAAAGGAGACCGCTTTACCGTATTTCTTTTGTTTGCATGCCATTAGGGGCCCCTCCTATCATACTCGCCAATGGCATAAATGCCTATATTGTCTTCTTGGACCCTTCTTACATCTTAGTGTGGGGTGCTTCCATTTCTTGGGTCTAGATGCCCAGCCTTTGAGGCAGAACCCGGATGGTGTTGATGGGTCCGACTGGGTAGTTAGGTATCTCCCGATTTGCTGCTTCTAGATCATGTGTAGGCTTAAGGTTTATCAGTTGTGCTTTAAGAGAGGGATCGACAAGATGCTACCCAAAAGCGAGGACGGATGCTTTGGAGCCGGCTCCAACAATATTTCCAGATCCATTGGCAACTGGATCCTATTCCCGAAAGGTCATTCTTACCTGGAATTCCGCCCATGACATCTCTTTATTACTACATGAACTATTGCATCATTTGTTAATTTATTGGTCTAGGTTGATCGAACAAATCTCCAAGTGTTGCAGCGCGATCATTCTGGTTCATTATGGATAACGCATTATTCACCGCAGCAGGGAATGAGGGAGCAATCATGTTTTCTTGAACTTTATCTATCGTCTTCAGGCTTTTTGAAATGTTCCCATAGACAGAGTCAATGTTAAGGTTGTCCCCAAACTGAATGCTGATGTGGCTCTTGAGAAGATTCCTATATAACTTCGACACTCAAGTCAATAAAATAGAACTCCTTTACAAAGGGTATGGGTAATGGCAAGAGCTTGTGTGTTCAAGGGTACATACCTGGTATATTTATAGTTGAGAATAGGTGAGTAGCCGGGGTGTGTACGTAGCCTATACATAAGAGGGATGCAGATTCGAAAACATGTTTCCCACAATCATATATTCTCAAGGCTGCATAATAGATATCTCCATTAACATAGGAACCTGACGTGGCTTGTTGCTAACTAGATAATTTGGTATCTGTGTTAGAGTTTCCTAACAAGTGGTTTATCACTTAGTGTTTCTAAGTTCCCAATGGATAGGAAAAAAGAAACTGATCCTTTCAAAAACCTATTATTATTCTAATTATCTGATGAAATGATATTGTCACTTGCATAAATGTGTTAATATAATAAATTATTTTAGAGTCCAACAAGATTTAATGGTGTTCAAGTCACTTAAATTACTTTCTTGAAAAAAATATGATAGGAAGAGAGTATTAGGGAGTGTAAAGATGTTTCATTAACTAGTTCTATTTGGATTAATGAAGTAGGGGAGGAAAATGATTTTCCCTCCCATTTATTTAGCTTACTCAAGCCTAAATTTTTTATTATTAAATTTAGGATTTATTTTGCAAATATACTTATATTGTTTAATCAATATTATAAGTATATCCTTATTATTTAAATATTTATAAATAAGCTCATATTGTTTGACATAAATTATTAGTACACCTATGTTGTTAGTTTCCCTTCTCAATCCATTAGAAAAATCTAAAATTTTCACATTGCCCTCATAAGTCATCCTACCCACCACTTTTGTCTTCTCCCCTAATTTTTCAATATTTTTATTTATAACAGAGGTGTTGCACTCTTGCTCAACTACCAAATGCTTCTATAAAAAATATGGCCGATGAAATGCAATAGAGACATATGGAAATCTATCAGTCCAAGGAATCTACACACGTAAAAGTCATTCCACCTTGAGATTCTTAGTTTTATTTTCCTTATTAGATATATTCGACTTGTTACACCTCGCCTAAGGGCCTATGCGTTTTAACATTAGCTTATAATTTTTCATTTTTAAGGAAAATATTCTGTCAAAATTTGGCAGAACCTACCCTGAAAAATAAAGATCTATACCTGCGCAATTATTTATCATATAGAATTATAATTTTAATAATTATAAAGAAATGACGTAAACCATAAAACACACACCCACAACTACCCAGAACCTTAGTCGCACCGTGATGGCAATAGACATAATTGAAATTATACAGATTCATCCACAATATCAAAAATTTTTATCACTATGATATGCCAATACATTTCATCATACATCATTGAATCTTTTAAATACAAATATACATACACATATGGGATTCCAATCCTAATTTCTCACATTAACATGAATAACATCCTCTATCTTATTCGCGAGCAACAACTCTCAGTTGGGCTCCCTAATCTGACCTGTCAGCTAACAAAACAACAATAGGAAGGCATGAATCCGGGCGAACTCAATAAGTAGGTTGAACAGAAAATAATAGTAAACTAGTAGCAGCATGTTCGAAATAAGAACATGAATAAATACATCACAGTGTAATCATGAGAATATACTCATGAGGTTCAAGTCCTCATCAGTCCAATGTATGTTTCACACCATTTTATCATATTACTTATCACAAACTGAACATAATATATCAAGCTTAGGTCACTCTGATACTTCATATATAATAGTGTTATATAGGCACTTCACATCATAACTGAGCCATTCAAAAATAAAATATATTATAACTATATTATAACTATGCCATACATGCATAAAATAATTCATGCATACCATTATGGAATATTTTCCATTCCATCAACATACACAATTACATAGAATAGTAAACACCCTGCTCTTGAAATATTTATAATCCCCATCCATACATATATCAGGGGATACTCACGATCCCTTTCATCCACGTATCCATTTACTCAACATAGTATATAATTAGGGGAAACTAATTCTCCCCAAACTAGGCACCCATTACATCATACACTTACCTCATATATGTGGACATACCAATAGCAAAGAATCTATCTCATAATCATATATACTTGTATACAATAAATGAGATATTCATTATCCTCACCCATTCATACATGCTCGTGCAAAGCATGAGATATCCACTATCCCCATTCAACAATACATTCATTTAAAAAGAGAGTCGATTGAACAGAGAAAAATGGAACATAGTATTGTTAGAATGAATGAACAATTATCATTTTATTAATCTTTGATTAATTACACTTGTAGTGTATACATCAGAAGATTGTATATTCACATTCTAGATGTCAAATAGTCCTAATTATGTCTCCACAATGGAAGAAAACCTTTGATTAAAAAAAAGTACAGTGCATTTAGAGGCCCAAAACTAAAATACATTCTTATTTTTTAATTAGATGCGTGTTGTCTATGGGGTCACCGAGCACATTTAGATGGCTTAAAATTTAGTGGATCACCTCAAGTCAATGAGTGGAGAGGATGACATGGCTCTAGACTAAGTTGCTAGACTCTAGGTCAACCTAAAGAATGGATATTTTGATCTAATTAATTTATCCCACAAGGAATCAAGACTGGGTGGCCTCTTTTGTATTTATACTTAAAAAAGACTAAGAAAAAATAGGTAATTGAGGTTGCTCTACTCTTCTTATAACTGTATGAAGCCTAGGAAGGATGATTGACTTTGACTCACTGAGTCATGACTCAATGACTTGGTGATTCAGCTATCTCATATTTTCGAGAGAAGCATAAGAAGAAAAAGACTAGGTAAATTGGACGTTTTGACTCAATGAGTGATGACTCAATGAGGGCTTAGCTCTCTTAATTATCTATCAGAAGCCTATAAAAAGTGGGACTGGGTTAATTGAGTTTAACTTAGTAAATCATACTTGGATGACTTAGTGAGTGGCTCATTCTCTCAGTTATTCATGAGAAGCTTGGGCAAAGCAAGACTAGGATGACTGGGTTTGACTTAGTGAATCACATTGCATGACTTAGTGAGTGGCTCAGTTCTCTCATTTTCCCGTGAGAAGCTTAGGAAAAGCAAAACTAGGTTAACTTGGAAGTAAATCATGCTTAAATCGTTGGCCCCAAAATGCTTTAATACCACTTATTGGCCCCAAAATGGCAAAGTTTATGACCAAATAGGAATCTAAGTGAGATGGAGAAAACAAATGGATGTGCAAGTGGAGAAAATGAATACTAGTGGAAGCATACAAACAAACATAACAATAAGAATATAAGGATTATAGTGGTTCAAGCCACCTTGGCACCTACTCTACTCTTTAAGGTATTCTCAACCATAGGTTCTACTAAACCATGTGAAATCATACCTCCCTTAGTTTTCAGAGATCACCAAGAACTCATACAACCTGATTTTCCATGAGCTAACCAAAAACACATAATTGATTCTCTTGGAACTCATTAATAACTCATACAATCTGCTTTCCAAAGCTAACCAGCAAATCCCACTTTCAAATACAAAAGTGTACTGATAAACTATCACTAATTAGTCTTAAGTGTACAAATTTAAGCTCAAATAAAGATAAATAATAAACCTCATTGTGCTTTTGTTCTCCTTTGAAATGGTATTGATGGAGCTTTAAAGTTCTCTATTCATTGAAGCTTATTAGAGAGAATGCACTTTCTAGAATCTTGAGTTATTGAGATTGAATCATGTTTAATGCACTCAAGAGGCTATTTCTTCTTCGTTAGAGCTTCTATTTATAAATTTTGAATCCATTCTAGCTGTTAATGATTGCTTTCGACAATTTTTTGACTGTTTTAGATTATATTTTTAACTCTCAATGTAATTTGCCTTATAAGCTTACTTCAAAACTTCTAAAGTTAAACTTCAAAACTTTTGACAGTCAAGTTTACCATTGTAACATTAAGTTCAGATCATCTAAAGTGAGTTTTTGCACCTTTGAACTTCCTCTGGAAGTCTGACGGTCTCAACAACATCTAACAACTAGATTTCCAAAATATCTGAAGGTTGGGGTGCAAGCTCTAAAGCTTCTTGTGAAAACCTAAAATGCGTTATTTGAATCTGCAAGCCTTTGAAGCTCACTCTGAACTCTGAATGAATCCTCTGAAATTGTGACACAAATTCTGAAGCTTCCGTAACTTTGAGCACTTCTTGTTGATATAAATGCATGGTTTTAATGACAAACAAAACTTGATTAAAGATAATGTACTAATAGTTGTTGCTAAGATTTTAGCATGCAGAATCAAGTTGTAGGTCTTAAGAAAATGAGCATAGAAAATATATTCCATGGTGACAAGGCTTGGGCAAACAAAGAAGCAAAGAATGAAGTATCACTAATAGACAAAGCATAAATAAAAAGGATTTGGCTATTTCCATTCATCTGTCAAAGTGGAAGATTATATCTGACGAATGCAAAATTGTATGCATACAACAGACTTCATCTATCACAAGAAAGATACAGTTAAGCCAATGGTCATCTAATGAGAATGGACAAAGGAGTGAAAATTTTTTAGCAGAGCAATGAAAGGATCATGTAGCAGAGCAAAGACTTCATCCATTATAAGTGAGCAAATGATTGTCTGGTGTCAACAGACAAAGTAGAGAAGGATCATATGGCAAAAGCAAGACTTTGTCTATTATGGTTAAGCTAATGATTGTCTGTTGTTAACAGACAAAGTGGAGAAATAAGAATCATATGGCAAAGCAAAAAACTTCATCTGGTGGAGCAATAAAGTTTAGTTTATTCAAAGATAAGCTCAGCAGATAATCCAATAAACAAACCCATGCAGAAAATTCGTCTGTGCCTTGAAGCTTAGTCTGTCACTTATAACAGACAACCCATCAGATGAAGCAATGAAGAAAATTTATTTATGTTCTAACACTCCATTTGTTACTTATAACAGATAACTCAATAGATGAAGCGCTAAAGAAACAAGATATCCATGCCTCTACAGTTCAACAGACAAGCAACGGAAAGGATGACTCGTCTGCTATTCACAAAAGACAAACCAAAAGATGAAAAAACTTTGTCTTATAAACACCTGGATAGATACTTCGTTTGTCATAAGTAAAAAATGAGCAATGGTCAAGATGAATCGTTGGTCTCCACTCAGTATTAATAATGTTCTTTCCATATTGATGTAAAAGTCAACCATTATAGCAAACCTCAACCAAAGTTTATTAAGAAAGCAAAAATCATCTTCTCTAAGGATGGCACTATAGGCATTCCAACATACAAGAATTAAGCAGAAGTTAGAGAATTCAAAATATATCAATCAGAACATCTTCTGTCATTAATGGAGCTCACCTACCATCAACAACTAGATTTTAAAGCAGCTATAAATGAAGCATCATTAGAGCAGGAGGAACCAATCAAGTATTATGAAAATCATTCAAAATCCTCTTAAGAGTATTTATTAATCTGAGTTAAACCTTCTGCAATTAGTTAAGAGTCAAGAGCCTTACATTCAAACCTTTCTCAACTTTCTTTGAAAGATTTTATTTACCTTTGAGAAGATTATTACTTCTACATTTCAATTTTCAGAAACTTTCCCTTGTACTTACTGAGAAATACTTGTGCTTAAACTTCTGATATTCATTCTTTGTAAATTCCTTGAGCTAGTGGTTAAGACTAGATTCAAAAAGAGTTGTGACTATTTGAGTGCAAACAAGAGTTATTTATTCATATTCCTTAGAACTAGAATCTAGGAGAGTGCTAGGAGCACTGTGAATACGCCCCCTAGAGCTAGAATCTAAAAGAGTGATGGGAGCACTATTTATGCCCCCTAAAGCTAGAATCTAGAAAAGTGTTGGAAGCACTATTGTATTTTTGTTATTGGGAATAGTGGAACCCAAGACACTAAGAGAAAAATATTTTTGAAAGAGTGAAGTAGAGTGTTTACTCAAACCACCATAAAAATCATTATGTCTTATTTATTTGTGCATTTGTTGATTGAGTGATTGATTGCTAGAGGGATGATTAATCCTAAAGGTGTTGAGAAATAATTTTTAGGTACCCAATTCACCCCTTCTCTCTTGGATTTTTTGCCTAATTCTCGGGACCAACAAGTGGTACCAGAGCTGATTACATAAACAGAGGGGTAATCAACTACCCGGCCACCCCTATTTGATGGAACTAACTTTGCTTATTGGAAGTTAAGGATGAAATAATTCATTATAACCAATGATATGGAGTCTTGGAAGGCTGTTAAAGTTGGAATCACTCTTCCCACTACTGAAGTAGATGCATGGACTAAAGAGAAAGCCACTCAGTCCAAAATAATGCAAAGGCTATGAACTCTTTATTTTGTGAACTATCTTCATCTGAGTTTGATAGAGTATCCTCTTGCACTATTGTAAAAGGCATCTAGGATAAATTAGTGTCTATTTATGAAGGATCCTCACAAGTCAAGTAAATAAGATAAAATATATTAATAGAAGAACTAGAAAACTTTAGGATGAAAGAAAGAGAAAATATTTCTGAAATGTATAGTTATTTTTCTAAGGTTACTAACGCCTTGAAAGGTTTGGAAAAAGAAGTCACAAACTCTGAACAGATGATGAAGATACTAAGAGCGCTACTAGACTTATGGAACTAGAAGGTCACAATAATAGAGGAAATGAAGGACCTGAATGTTGGTCCCTTACACAATGATAGCTCAAGAAGGGGGCTGAATTGAGCTTTTAAAACTTTTGGCCTAAATTAGATGATTATGGTGCTGCAAGAATAAATAAAACAGATTGCATAATAAATAATACAAGATTTTCATAGTGGTTCGGCCCTTCTTGGGTTCCTACTCCACTTCTCTAAGCCGGTCTTCTCTACTGAGCTCAGGTTTCACTAATACCTTGATCAACCTGATCAAATGCACATTGGTTTTACAAAAGCTCACCAACTAACTTATTGGTTTTCCAAGCTAACTAAAAACTTTCACAACCTGTTGGTTTTCCAAAGTTCACCAAAAAACTTACACCTTTTCAACAAGTTCCCTACTTGCTTTTCTCTATACATAAACACCAAGTACTCTGCTTGTGTTGCCAAACACTAAAATAAAGTGTACAGATTAATGCCTCTTACTTAGGCAGATTTGTACATAAATTTAGAAATCTAAGTGAAAGATTAAATAGTAAGAATAAAAGATTCAAACCCCTTGATCGAGTAAAAATTTGAACTTTGAAAGCTCTGGTTGAGTTGTATCCGTTGGAGTTGAAATTTTGGATGAAGATTTTCAATGCTCTTCGTATGTCAGCAAAGTTCAAAAAATATTCAATCGGGTTATTTTTTTGCTTTCGAATATCTCTTTTATAGGTTGAGAGAGATTTTTCTGTTGCTGATCTTAGCAAACATTCAAACATTCAAAAATATTTTTCTTTACCTTATCTTTTGTCTGATGTCTGAATTTGCTACCTTCTGGTATCAGTCTCCTACTTTTGTTGCTAACTTTTCAAAATGTTTACTTTTCGTGTCAAGTGTTTCAAAGAGACGAGTGAACAATTGGTGTCTTGATTAATTTTGGACAATTTGACTTGTTTTCTTCAGATTTTCCAAAGTGATAATTATCCTTCTTACTTGTGTTTGTCACTTGTTGAGAGAAGTTCAGATTTTTTGAACTTATATTGCCTTTAGAAAAGTAATCTAAAGCCTTATACAAATATTCTGAAGCTTGATCAACATCTCTGAAGCAAGGCTTAACATCTCCAAAGCATGGTTAACTTTTTTGAAGATTGTCTGAATCTTTTCCGAACCTTGCATAGGGTCTCCAAAGCATGTTGGTTTACTCCGAAGCATTGCTGATTATTTCCAAAACATGTTTAGTTGTTTTTGAAGTGTCTTGTAACTTGTTTGAAACATCTATGACTTCTTTGAAGCTTTTCAACTTTCTACAAAGTATGCTGCAACTTGTCTAAAGTTTCTTTGTGCTTTTTCTAAAGCATTTTTGATAATTCTAAAGCTTTTTTGATTATTTCTGAAAGGCGCTGTGACTTGTCCGAAGCAATCTTGATTATCTTTGAAGTGTACTATAAGATCTTAATATTTTTTGAGGTGTGCTTGTGTCAAGTCCGAGGCTTACAGAGAGGATTCCAAAGTGTGCTTGAATATTTTCAAGGCTTACTATTTTTACTCACAGACTTGTCCGAAGCTTGCTAATTATCTCTGAAGTTTCTTTGCATTCTTTCCAAAGTGAACTACAACTGCTCTGAAGTTGCATTGTGCCTTGTCCAAAGCTCATTAAGACATCTCTGAACTATATCATGTCAGTCTTCTGAAGCTTCAACCATTTTCTCCGAAGTATTCCAATTATCTCCGAGACTGCGCTAATAGATCTGTGAAGATACATTGAGAAATTTCTGAAGCAATCCAATCTTTTTTGAAGTACGTTAAAGTAATTTCAAAGTTGCTTCTTTCGACTCCAAAACATATCTTTAACACTTTAGAAATTCTAATTTCTTGAATTAAGTATATGTAAAATTTATATACTTAATTTTGAAAGATCATTTACTTCATATCTTCCTTTTATCATTATAAAGATTATTCTCAAGTTGAATGATTTAAAACTTTCTGCAACATTCTTAAAAATAAGATGTTAGTACCTTAATATTTTACTCATGCTTTTGCTCATCATTAAAAGATACTTGGTTAAGAATGTTCGTCATCAAAATCAAGCTAGATAACATGATTCAACATTCTCTCCCTTTTTGATGATGATAAAATAGTGAGTGATGTACCTTTAAAACTTGTCTAATCATAGATCTAATGCAACTTATTTTGTAGATTTTCAAAAAAATTTCAATTGGCTAATTTAGACTAGCTCCCCTTGAATTGATGCATATTTTATCATAGAAATTTTATGAATATCAACAGAATACATCATAACTATGAACATAAAGGATATCAATTCTTTATAGATATTTTGGATCCAACAACTCAGGAAAGACTAGAGGAAGCCCTTTCATGAGAGCTTCTGTGTTTGCATTCAATCGAGCTCTATACTCCTCATGGTATAGTGTGATTCTCTCATAAGGAGCCTTCTTATGTTTCTTAGAAGGTGGAATTCTTGCTTTCCTCTTTGGTTTGGAAGTGGATGACTGTGAGGAAGAAGGTGACTATTTTGGTTTGGGAACTAGTTTTGGTTTTGGAATAGCAGGTGGCTTTTTGGTTTTGGTAGTAGAAGGAGGTGGTTTACTGAGATTTTTGACTTTTGAAGCAGATGAAGATAGTGAAAGAGGTTGACTCTAAGGTTTAGGTGTTATTTGCCTTATCTTGTCTTGGATAAAAGGATCATCCATTTGAGGATATAGAAGAGGTAGATTGTTAGCAATTGCCTCCAAGTTGGAATTATTGTAGAAGTTGAATTCTTCCCTAGTGAGAATAAAGAAGTTATATAGTTCTGAGGGAGGTGGAAACTCTTATCTAATAGATTTTGACACTGGAAGTGCTTGAAGGAGTTTCTCAGAGTACTTTTAAGGAATGAACTCTCTATCAAGAATTTAAAATTTGTGGTTCTTGAGAGTGAATGGAAGATCTGGAAGAACAATGATCCTTTGAAAAAATTTAAGATTCTTAAATTCAGGAAATGGAAGGTCTTCATTGGGTAGATGAATATTCTGAGAAGAATATATTTTAAAGACTTAATAATTGATTAATATCATGGTAGCATACTCTTTCCCTGGCTCATCCTAATTGGATTAGGTATTTGAAGGATATAATCAAGATTTTCATCAATAATTTTCTTTTTGGAGGGAGGTGGATGATTTATTGGAGTAGCATCTGTCAACTTAGGTGGAATTTTATCAATTCTTTTAGGAATTATTATTCCTCTTCTGATAAATTCCAACATTAAATCCATGGGATCTTTGAATGGTAATGGAATATAGGCAAAAAACAGTTGGAAGGCAGACCACCCATAATTTTCTGTTGTTGGAGCTGATGGTGATGGTGATGCCAATGGAGTAGAAGATGTGATGATGGAGGAGTTGATGGTAGTTGTGGAAGTAGAATGTATAAAATGATGGAATTCATATCAATAAGTTGACTCATGGGTTGAGCAACCTTTTGAATAATAGAAGGTGATGATGGATGAGGAGGTGAAGGAGAAGACTCCACTGTTATTAGTGACGTTGGTCTAGGTGGAGAGAAATGATGTGGACGGGATGGAAAGTGAGTTTGAGATTGATAGAAATGAGTTTGAGGCGGAGTGAAATGAGGTTGACTTGTAAGTGATTCTGCTAGAGTTTGTAAAGAATCAAGTTTCTATTCAATTCTGTCAGCTTTGAGAATCATTGAAAACATAGTAGTGGAATGGTTATGTTTCATTTCAATCATTCAAAGAGTAAGCTTTGAGTAAAATGTTCTATCATAGTTATTCTATCTTCTAGGTCCTTTGTGAGAATTGGTGGAGTAGGAATTGAAGAAGTGGATGGTTGATCAGTATAAGATGGTCTAATGGGTGAAGGGAATCTGATGGGGATGTAAGATGGTACTTCTGCTCCTGTTGTATCTCTTTGTGCACTCTTTCTTAAAATTTCTTGCATAATATCTTCTATATCAACTCTTTATTCCTCTCTTGGAACATCTTCTGTTCTCTCAGCTTCTCTTGGTTCTTCTCTGCTGTAGAACTCTTCCATTCTTCCTATTGGTGAACTAACGATCTTTCAGTTCTTTCTTTTTCTTCATGAAAGGGGGTTTTTTGTCTTATTTCAATAGCCTATTCTGTAGCATCTCTTCTCTGTGGACTTTCATCAAGTTTGGATCCTTTTAACTGAGTTACTCTTTTTGTTCTTTTAGTAATCCAATGTTGTGCAGTGTGCCAAAAGCCCATCCTTTTTAAAGCTTGCTCATCCAATTCGTCAATGTTTCTTGGAAGCTCTTCTTCTTCATTGAAGAGATTAACTCCCGCTTCCTTGATCAACTTGGTCAGAGCCATACCATAAGGCAAAGGAAACCTTGTGCTGCTCTTGATCAAGTGGATATGATCTATCATCAGTCTGACCAAACTTTCTTCTATTCTTTAATGCCTATAGTAGCATGAACTAGAAGTGGCAAAGCAAATTTTACAGCTTGACGAATGTTCTAGTTCGGGCAGCACAAGCAGGGA
>JAYJMB010001458.1:0-56107 GCA_036873735.1 Pouteria campechiana
GGTGCAAAAGATGAAGTATTAGGTGCAAAAGATGAAGTATCAGGAGAATAAAATATGACATTTTGCATTCTCATCATTCATCCACCAAAGTAACTTCATAACCGTAATAAATATAAGAATTTCATAAAGCATTTTACAGCATATTGGACCAACAAGATTGCAAAACATTTTAGAGGCTGTTAGAAATTTCTAAAATGGATCTTCTTCCTTCTAAAATAACTTTGTGCTTCCGATAGTGCTTCTAAAGAGTCAACTTTGCTTTAATAGCTAAGCCTGTAATCTTAGCTATTCTTCTTTGAAATTGAATTGAAGCTAAAAACATTTCAGACTATTTGAGATTGAATTCCTTCTTCTGAACCATCTTCTTTTAACTTCAGACTTCAGACTAAGAATTCCTTCTTCTGAACATTATCTTGAACTTCAAAAATCTTTCAAAATGCGCTTGAAAATTCTGAAGAGAATTTCCTGATTTGATGGTTTTTTGGTTGTCTCTAATATGATAGAATAGATTTTTGCAGTGATGAAGATCGGTTGTAGCTTGATTTGGATGGTCAAGATTTTGCATTGAAGTACTCAAGGATGGGAGGGTGTTGCATTTATTCAATGAAGCTGCTTATGCTTGGTTGCTCTGGAGTCACAATTTGTGCCATTTGTTTGACTTTGCAAGCTATTTGAAATTTTACAAACATCAATGGTTTTAGAGTTCTGAGATTTACTTTAAGACTTCTAAAACTCAAACAGATTACTGGCAGTAAGGATTTTAGACTTCTGAATTTTGTTCTCCTTCTTCTAAACATTGTCGATTAAGATTACTTCATGTCCAGCGTGTTATTAAAAGTTCAGAATGTCAAGAAGCTTCTTCTGAAGCTTCCTTTGAAAGGTCCAGCCACCCTCATATTTCAAAACTCTTAAGTTAATTTTGAAATAGGCAAATTCTGAAATAGTTTTGCATATGACGCGGTTTAGAATTCTGAAGTTAGTACTTCAAAGTTATGAAATAGGCAAGTTCTAAAATGTTTTTCATATGATGCAATTCAAAATTCTTAAGTTAGTACTTTAGAGTTCTAAATTAGACATATTCTGAAGTGTTTGGCATGTGATGAATATCAGAATTCTAAAGTTAGTACTTTAGAGTTCTAAAATAGGCAAATTCTGAAACCATTGTGCATATGACGCACTTCAGAATTCTAAAGTTAGTACTCCGGAGTTTTAAAATAGGCAAATTCTAAAACCGTTTTGCATATGACACACTTCAAAATTTTGAAGTTAGTGCTTCAAAGTTCTAAAATAAGCAAATTCTAAAATGGTGTTGATAATGTTGAATCATTGTTGAATTTTTGGATAGCTTTGAGCTATTTCAATTTCTTTAAAGCAGTTGAAATTGGATTAATTTTGTTTAAAATGGATAGCAATACTACTAAATTTTTAGATTGAAATAAGCAGTCTTAAAATGGAGTTACATGAAAGTGAATAACTTTGTAATGAGGTTTGACAACTTTGAAAGAATCCAAACATTATTGAATCTTCGACAGCTTTGGGAGCTATTAAAAATGTTTGAAAGCCGCTAAAATTGTCTGATTGAATTCAGCATTTTGAGATTCAAAAGCTGATGGTTACTGCTAGCCTTGTTTGGATAGCGTGTTTGGAGGCTACTGAAATTTGGACAGTTTTGCATGGTAGAAAGCTACAAAAATAGGGTAGCATTATGTGGATTGAAAGATGTTTCAACGTTATTGAATTTTGGACAACTTTGGTGCTCTTTCAATTGCTTCAAAGATATTGAAATTAGGCAAATCTTGAATGTCTTGAAAGATATTAAAACATTATTGAATCTCGGACACCTTTGTTGTCATTTCAATTGATTGGAAAACTACTAAAACATTAGATTTGAAAGCTGCTGAATTTGCTTGAAATTTAGCAAGACGCTATTCAACATCAGTGGAGAATGGATGTTTGTCAACTTTGGTTGTTCCACTGAATCGAGGGTGGAAATGTAGTGAGCTATTTATTGGGATTATTGTATGATTTTGATGACAACAAAACTTGTCTTAAAACTTAGTTTATGTTAATGATACTTCTAGTATAGAAAGCTTGAAATGTAGAAAGATATACTTGAAATATGCGTGCTCTGTTGGAATATCACTTATGAAAACATATACATCTTGATATAAGTTTAGAAGGGAAATCATATTGATCCATGTTGTTTCCAACCTTGTTTATCATGCCTTGGATCATATGTTAAAAGTGCCTTAAAGAGATATCTTCTTGAATGAAAAAGAATGAGTACTTAAATGAGCTTATATATATAATCATGATTTAAAGTACATATCCATGCTTTACAACTTATGGATAATTATCTTGTGATTTACAATGGAAAATATAATGAAAAATGTCAAGCTAACAATGTGGCAAAAGTGCAAAAATTTTTAAGTGAAGGTGCACTGCTATAGTAATTTTGCTACAATACTTTTGCTATAGTAAAATGCTATAGTACCGCTATGGTAGCAGACAAAGTGAATTGCTATAGTGGCAGACGAAGTGGAATTATCTATAGTGACAAACAAAGTGAGATTGCTACGATGACAGACGAAGTGAGATTGCTATGGTGACAGACGAAGTGGAATTGCTATAATAGAAGACGAAGTGGATTGTCTCAAGTGGAACACGGAGTAAAGCTTCAGACGAATTAGTAGATGAAGTAAAAGACAAAGTGGAAGACGAAATTTAAATTAGCAGACGAAGTAACAAACAAATTGCTATAGTGATTTCTTGCAGTACTTTGCTACAGTAACCTACAAACAAAGCTTCAGTCAATCTGTAGACAAAGTGCTACAGTGATCTACTATAGTAACTTTGATATAATACTAACGGACAAACTTTTTAAGCAAGCAGATTCATCTGATACTTACTTTAGACAAAGCGGTGCTATAGTAATTTAGTACAGTAACAATGCTACAATAACTCTGCTATAGTACCAATAGACAAAGATATTGTCTGCTACTTACTTCAGACAAAGCAATGCTACAGTGATTTGCTACAGTAACTTACTATAGTGAAAATTTACTATTTTCAAATATCAAAAATTCAACACTCTACAGTAGCTGGATTTTGCAACAATATTCTTCCAAGCGGTTCATAACCTTTCTGGATGGTAAAAATAGACAATCCATTAAAGGAGAACAAAATGCTTGAAGTTTCTAAGTGCTAAACAAGAATCAAACATCAAGAACCCATTCAAATCTCCAAGAGAAGGACTGAAAATATTTGTTCTAATCATCTACTACATTTCAAAAAGTTTAAGTTACAAAAATTTCAAAATATGCTTGAAGATGTTAATCTTAATACCCTATTTAAAATCTCAAGAAACAATAAAAAGGCAACGGATGAAAGAAAAAGTTCAGAGAGCAAAACACATTTGTCTAAAAATGAAGAAGCCCAAATTCATCTTGAATCAACTAATAAACAAAGTAGAAGACGAAAAGACTCTGTCCAGCTGGAAAGAGACTTTATTTGATATTAACTTCAGACAAATGCAATAAAGCATCGGTCAAAGTAGAGCAGCTGAGTTTGTCAGAATTTGTTGTCTTCTTTCCAAAACCGTTAATCAAGTCAGAGTTACAGCATCTCCTCATTTGTCAATTGTCTGAACCAGTTATTTACCTTCTTCTTTATCAAGGTTGGCACTGCAGAACGACTCTAAGTATGTGGAAATTAATTAGAAGATGACATTTTCAAATGAGAGATTATCATAACGGTCTTCTACATTTATTTCCTGCTCATCTACCTTCATCTCTACACTCAATGAAGATCATCTTTCTCCAACGGTTGAAATTTATGAAGAAGTTATTTAAGGAGATAAGGTGGAATGATACAAGGTGGTGAAGGAAAGCTTTTCAAATGTGCTTGAACTTATGCAAATCCTTCCACCCATGGCCAAGAGTTTAAACCATCATCTATCCTTTATGGCTTTAATCTGCAAACCTTTATGGCCATTGAGTTTACATTTTAGGAAGATCTTTCTATGTTGTTAGAGTTGTAAAAGATTTCATCTTCCCTCGTGCTACTTTGTAACACTTTGTAAAGTGTATAAGTTTTCTGGTTAATCTGAAAACCAGAGAGTTGTTAGTGATCTCTAAAAAACTATCAAGTTTGCTAGTGATCTTCAAAACTAATAAGTTTCCTGATAAGCTCGTGAAAACTAGAAAATGCTAGGAGCACTATGTTTATGCTCCCTAGAGCTAGAATCCAGAAGCTATTGGGAACACCATTTATGCCCCCTAGAGCTAAGAATCTAGAAGAATGCTGGGAGCACTATTGTATTTCCATTATATGGGATATAGTGGAACCCAAGGCATAATGAGTGTGCGCTCTTGGAAGAGTGGATGTAGGGACGGGGTTTCTGAACCACTATATAAATTATTTTGTTTGTGTGTGTGTGTGTGTTTGTTTACTTGCTCTATCCTTCATGCACTTTACAGTTTTATCATTCACTTTATATCACAACACATATAAGTACGAACAAAGGAAAATGATCTAACAAGAGTTAAGCAATGAATTTTTATATACCCAATTCACCCCTCCCCTCTTGGGTATAATCATCCTATGAGAACCAACACTATTCAGAGTTTTGAATATCGAGATACTTCTTCTAAAAAATTAACTTTACTTTAAGTTAATGCCAGTCAAAAGGCAACAATTCAAGAAGCTACTCTTGCTAGTAAATGCAGTAAGGTAACTAGAAATATTTTATACATAGTTGTGATCAAATTTCCAATCGATGTTCTTATTCGTAGGCCAATCTTTATCTAGTACATTGTGTCCTTAAAAGTTAAAAGTCCAAGTCAGTTAGATGCAACCTGCATATTCTTTACAAGAGTGGGACTTGAGCAGTTTCTAGTAAGAGAATTTGTAAAAGCAAGTTGTGTAGGAGTTGAAGTGTACTTGGACAATAACTTTAGAGTTCTGAAATAGGTAAATTTTGAAAGGTCTATCCACTCATACTTCAGAGTTTTGAAATAGGCAAATTGTGAAACCATTTTGCTTATGATATAGTTCAGAATTCTGAAGTTGGTACTTTAGAGTCCTAAAATAGAAAAATTCTGAAACCATTTTGCACATGGCACATATGTTGAAAATTTCTGAAATGGATCTTCTTGAAGCATTGTTGAATTTGGATAGCTTTGGGTGCTTGAATGTTGTTGAACCTAGGTGATTGAATTCAGCAATTCAATGCTTGAAAATTAGCCATTTACGTCAAGAGATTAAAGCCATTAGCATTGTGAAAGTTATATTGCAGAAACCTAGACAACTTTGGATGTTGGACACACAAATGCATGCTTGTTTGAGTGGTAATTTGGAAGTTGCTGGTCTTGGACAACTTTTGGTGTTGCTTCGTAGCTGCTAGATCTAGATAGCTTTGAGAATGTTGGAAGTTGACGATGTTGAACAATTGCTAAATTTTGGAACAACTCTGAGCTAGTTCAATTGCTTTAAGGCTACTAAAATTGGATTGCTTTTGTTTGAAATGGATAGTAATATTACTAAATTTTTAGATTGAAATGCGCAACCTTGAAATGGAGTTTAGTAGGTTTGAAAATGCTTAGCGTTACTTGAAAGTGAATAACTTTGGAATGTAGTTTGATAGCTTTTAAAGTATCCAAACATTTAAAGTATTGGATAGCTTTCGGAGTTGTTGGAATTGTTTGTAAGTTGCTAAAATTGTGTGATTGAATTCAACATGCTGAGCTCCAAAAATTGGTGGTTGCTGCTAGCCTTGTTTGGACAGCATGTTTGGACACTACTGAAATTTGGATAGTTTTGCATGGTAGAAAGTTGCAGAAATTGGGTAACTTTGTGTGGCTTGAAAAATGTTGAAATATCGCTGAATTTTGGATAGCTTTGGTGATGTTTCAATTGCTTCAAAGTTGCTAAAATTAGGTAGCTCTTGAGTGGCTTGAAAGATGTTAAGACATTGCTGAAACGTCTTGAGGAGGGTAAATGGAATGCAATGTAATGAATGGATGCATAAGCAGAACTGAAGCACACAATTGAGAGAAATTGACTTTGTATTGATAAACTATTTGAAATACGACTACAATTCTTGTTCAGGAAGAAACAAATTACAAAATGATAGAAAGAAACACATGGCAGTAGAGGGTTCCCTTGACTTCAGTTTTCTGACTAAGAATTCCTTTCTTTCAAAAGTTGTCTTGAACTTGAAAAGTATTTCAGAATAGACTTCTGACTTCTAAAATGAAGTCTCTTCCTTCTAAAGCACTTCAAACTCCCTGAGCTGACTGTACTCTTTGCTATATAAACTTGGCTTTAAAGTACACCAAGATTCAAGGTAATTAGTGCAAAGCTTATAAATTTGAGAAAAATAAGGTTATTAAAGGCTCATTCAAGTGCACCACCAAACTTATTATAATCATTGGCCATGTTTCTTAGCTCACTCATCTAAACAATGCAATTATTTCTTCTCTTGCACCTACTCCAATTTCTAACATGAATTTAACCTATAGCAAAGAAGCAATGTGAAGTGGTTAGCAGCAATAATAGTCATTCTAATTTAAAGAAAAGAAAAAAAAAGGCAGTTCCATTTCATGTATCAACAGTTCATAATACAATTCAACTATGGGAATTCTTAAAAAAATCTACAACTTGGTTAACTTGCATTTTAGTCATTCATAATACAATTCAACAATGGGAATTCTTAGAAAAATATATAGCTTGGTTATGTTGAGTTAATGATGTTCACCCATGACCTTTCTTTGAAGTGTTGACCCTAAGTGTTTGGTTTTAATGATTAAAAAAAATTATTTAATAACTTGAATTAAGCTAATGACATATTGGTGAGATTTCTAAATTCATAAGAAACTTTTAGATGACACAAAAGTGTTCAGAGGAACATTCAGTGGCTTTGGAGGAAGCTTTAGAAGTTCGAAAGTGGAGTACAGAAGTTTAAGAGGGAGCATTTTTAATTTAGAGGGAAGTTTCAGAAGGAAGAAGAAGCCTCAAAGGAACATTAAGAAAGAAGAAGTTTCAATGAGAAGAATAAGTCTCAAGAGAAGTGTTTCAAGCTTCAGAGCATCTTCAGAGGATGCCTCAAATGATTAACAGAAGGAAATGTAGTCGTTGATTTGTCAGTCGCCAGAAGGAACTTCTGAGGATGAAAGACCAACTTTAGATGGTTTGAAGTGGATAGCTAGAAGGAAGTTCAAATTGAGCTGAAGTTCAGAAGATCTAAAAGAGAGCTTCAGAAGCTTTGAAATAATGCGACAATGGTAACTGACAAGGCAATTGACCTTTAAAAGTTTTGAAGTTTAACTTCAGAAGTTCTTAATCAAGCTTATAAGGCAGATTATGTTGAGTGTTAAAGATATAATCTAAAATAGTCAAAAAATTGCCAAAAGTAATCATTAACGGCTAGGATGGATTCAGAATTTATAAATAGAAGTTCCAATGAAGAAGAAACAGTCTCTTGAGTGCTTTTAATAAGAATCAATCTTAAGAACCCAAGACTTCAGAAAGTACATTCTCTCTAAGGGACTTCAATGAACAAAGAACTTCAGAGCTGCACCAATATCATTTCAAAAGAGAATGAAAGCACTATGACAATTAAGGTTTTATCATCTATATTCGAGTTTTTACTGTGTAAATCTTAGGTCTAGTTAGAGGCAGTTTATATGTACTAGGGGTGCAACTCAGTCTGGTTCGAGGTGGTTCTTGGTTAACCCTACCCTAACCCTATTTATAAAAATCCTACCCTACCATCTATTTAGGTCTATTAGATTCAAGGTCAAACCTACCCTACTTTGTAAAAAATTGGGTCGATTCAGTTCTGGGTCAAAATCAGTTCTTCCTAAATTAAGTTTGATTGAATTATCAACTAATTGTGTAGTCCTAGTTATACATAATCTAAGTATGAATAAAGAACATTCTTTCAAAATAAAGAAAACTTGTCATAAAATACAAATGAAAGTTTAAACTTCAACCATTTGCTTGCTTACCTTGTGTCCATAAGATTTCTCAATTATACTTGATTGTTGCACCCATCATACATACCAAGGTAGAGATAATTAGTAATTTATTAAAGGATGAGTGCAAAATCCATTAAGTAATCTTTAAGCTTTAAAGCATAAATACACATACTGTGTAATAATGTGAAATATATATATAACTATGAAAATATGTTGTGTTAGCTTGTTAATTCTTTTAGTATTTTTTTAAATAATTCATGCCGGTCGGTTTGGTTTGGGTGCCCAATGCCTTGAATCAAACCAACCCTACCCTCTAGGTTGGGAAGGTAGAATCGAACCTGCAAAAAATTGAGTCAATTCCGATTTGGTTTGCGGGTACCCTACTCAAGTTGCACCCCTAATATGTACGCTTTTGTATTTGAAAGGGGGAGTTCCTGGTTAGCTCTGAAAATCAAATTGTATGAGTTTGTTGTTGACCTCAAAGGAAAACTAGTGTGTATAAGATTCTGATTAGCATGTGGAAAACATTATAGAGTTACTAGTGAGCTCGATGAAACCACTATGTATGAGTTATTGGTTAGCTCTGGAAACCAAGGGAGGTGTGATTCCACACAGTTTAGTAGAAGCCAAGGTTGGGGAAACCTTGGAGAGTGTAGTAGGTGCCAAGGGGAGCCCGAACCACTATAATCCTTGTATTCTTATTGTTTTTATGTTTGTATGCTTCCACTTCATTCTATTTTTAGCATTTGCACATCTCATTTATTTTTCCCATCTCACTTGGATTCCTATTTGGCCATACAACCTGCATTTTGAGGCTAACAAGTGGTATAAAAGCAGGTTTGAGGTGACATGAAGACCTAATAGACATGTGCATGTTGTGGCAATCAAGTGAGGTCAAATCAAAGAACAACTTATAATGTGTGTTTTCAGCGATATCTATGCAAATAATCACAAAAGGGTCACAATTAGAACTTGTCGACTAGCACAATGTGAAGCAAAAAATCCCTAAAAAAGTTCATCAATAACAAATTCATCAATTGACACCTACTAATAAAATTATAACTTAATAGGGCACTTTCTTTTACATAGTATAAGGGAAAAAATGAATTGTTAACATATCTAAAGAAATAAATGGAAACAATCATTCCTCAAAAAGCATAATGCAATTGAGCCACAATCTTCGAGAATGACCAAGATTGCAATTTTGCAAAAAGAAAACTACATCTCCTTTAAAAATGCTCAATTTCCATGGAACCTTTCATTGGTGTTGCACATGCATTAAATAATTTTCCAATAACAACTACTCAGTTACTAAAAAGCAACTCAATGGACTTATATCACCATCGATCAATCCTTTTGAAGTCAAAATCTACAAAAAACTACATCGGACTAACAATGAATCCTCCACAAGAATTCTAGATCCCTCTGGCTTTTTCAACAGATATACATATGTCATTCAAATAATGATAGAAGTTAAAAATACGTCCTCCTTTGGCCACCCCATGCCTTAAGATACTTTGCAACTCAGTTGACCCAACTGAAAATCATCCAAGCTACATATGGAAATGAACAAGTTGACAGTTTGCACAATAATTTTTGAACCATTTTCATGGTCGACAACCAAATAAATTTTATGATTAGAGGTGGAGGTTTGTTTAAAATAACATTTATAATATGATAATTTGGGATGCCACATTTTTTCAAGAAACCAAAATGGTAGCTAGATTTTCATCACCTAAAGTTGCTATTTCAAGAAAGTATGCCTTATTTACAATATCTAAAGAATGAAATGGAAAATTAGTAAGAAACAACAAAAAGAAAGATACTTTTATGGTTACTTTTCTAAAGTCATTCTTTGGTTTTGCAATAATTACAGGATGAATAAAAAATATCAAATTTGTGATTTTGAGGGGATTTTTATTCCCATCCAATTGGTGATTCATATCTTAATGTAGGATTGTACTCAGGTAAAATTGGTTGGTTTTCTTATTGGCAAATAGAAGATTCATTTTTATTTTGTTGTTTAGTTTAGTCTCATTGGTTGTATACCTCTGCGGTTGAGTTCTCTAACCTTTTAACAACACCCAAAAAATTAGTAGCTACCCATCTTACCAATAATAATTGAATATCAAGAGACTAACAATTACTCTAGAAATTCACATTTCAACTTGACAAGAAACAAGTGAAGTAGCCATAATTCCATGGCTTTAAATTGAAAAAAAAGAAAAGAAAGATAGGACATGAGACTCAGAAGTATTGAAATAACTTCAGCAATCATTATTCAATGAAAAATTAAAAATATAAATGACATAAATAGAAGCGGTGACAATCCAATTGCTAAATTATTAGGAATTAATCTACCAATTTGATGGTTTACCAAGTAAACAGTCTACATCAATATGCATATGCATGAAACATGATGGTAGCACTACTTGGGAGAGAACAGTTATAGCATCATAAAATTCTAGAAATTAAAAAAGAAAATATCTCTAAAACTTCTATCATGAATTATGGGCTTGCATAATTTAGAAGTTGGAACACTATCCATTCCTAACTGATGATAATAAAAGAATTCAACAAACACTAGTTCAATTAGAAAACCATTTTAAGACACAAAACCAAAATATAAAATAAAACAGAAATGACGTAAAAACAAAATACATTCTGTACGAAACAAGGAAAAGACCAAAAAAGTGTGAAAAGAGATTAAACAAGAAGAGAGCCAACCAAAATTGAAAGGGAAAAGACAAAAATTTCACTTCAACTCCTTTTTCGGAGCACATTCTTCACTATTGCAGTTAGATTCTTCTTAGGAAGTTCTAATAGAGAAATAGGTAGCTAACAACCTTGCCTTTGGATGTGTTTTCAGAAACCTATGCCCTAAAAACATACACTTGTTTGCAAAAATGGGGAAGATGATGAAGAGAGGGAGTTACTGTAGGAGCAGGATGTCGATTTGGGAAAATAATAGGGAGAGGGAGTTATTGTAGGAGCAAGATGTCAATTTGGGAGGATGACAGGGAGAGGGAGTTACTATAGGAGTAAGATGTCAATTTAAAAAGATGACGGAGAGAGGGAAGTTTTACAGCAAACGGGAATGTCGATTTGGAAAGAAGGTGGGAAATGAGATTTCTTCGTCTACTCGCATAGGGAGTGTAAAATCATGAGGAAAATAAGAGTTTCTAGAGTTAGGGCTAGGGTAGGAGGTCGATTTAGAAAGATGGCGGGGATAGAGGTTTTCCAGCACGTGGGGGTGTTGATTTGGGAAGAAAATGAGAAATGGGTTTCTGCTTGCACAGAGGGTAAAGAATCTGGAGGAAGATGAGAATGGGTTTCTACTAGGGCAAATCATCTACTTGCAAAGAAGGTTAAGTTTCATTGTGAATTTCTTTTTCAAAATACCCTTTGACTGATTGACCATTGATCCACTGCACATTTGGTTTTCAATAATCCTAAATGTGTGTTCTAATTTAGTTAAAGTAGAACTCGTTAACCTGGCCCCCAACTCACTTTGTTATAAGTAGAATTTATTTGTAGAATTTATTTTTATTGCAACATGAAGTTATGAAATAATGATTTCAGAGCATGACATTTAAGCATGTAAAGTAGTGCACGCTAGTATGTTAGGCTGACTGGTAAAATGGTATAACTCACACCTAGTATTGTTTTTGTAGCAGAGGCTGCATGGGAGCACAACTGGGAACAATGCCCATGAATTGCACATATGAGCCTAGCATATGCATAATTGGAATGCATACTGTAGAGTCATGTGTACTGTGACACAACCTCGATTTTGATCACTAAACCAAAAGGTGCTGAAAATGAATCTAAAACAAGAAAGTGTGTTTGCTTATCAAGCTTTTAGCTCACACTGTTTTGCTTTCAATAATTAAACAAGAAAATAAAATAAAGGCAGAACATCAGTGGCCTTCATCTCTTCTATTTAATTCTATTTTTTTTTTATCAGTCTCAACCTTCGAAGTATTCTTTGAACGGGCTGCCACATCAGTGGCCTAATAGCAAGTTGTCGTAACTTAAAGGATGGGCCTCCAAACCAGCGGAGTTTTCACCAATGTCAGGGAAGAGGCAAATAGAGATGCGAGTTTAGGAGGTGAATTTCGACTGCCCTGATTTCTCCCAAATCAAATCTAGCATCCATTAATGAGAGCCAGATAAGATTTTTGTTGGGTAGGCATGAAAATCTATGGTCGTAGCTTTGGGTCTGGACGACAGGAGCAAGAGAAGTTGAAGGGCTGAGATAGGCTTTATTATTGGGAGTGATGTTGGCCTTGCATGTGAGGTTGGTGTTTGCTGTCGGTGGCTTTAGAAGACAAGCATAAAGAAATGAGTATTTTAGTTTGAAATACCTGCTTCCCATGCTTATTTAGGGAGAAGACATGATGTTGTCTTCTTTTTCAGTAGAACAATCATGCTTGATGTGTGGCCTTAGATAATTTAACCATCTCAGATGGCATCTTTCCCGCAACGTTTAAAGCCTGAAATAGAGGATTTGTGAAGGTTCGTTTCCCAAAAACTCTGTTAAGAAGGAGAGGATAAGCTACCAGGGAAAAAATTCTACTGGAATTCATGTAAAGATGGGAAACATGAGAGTTGGGATGTAAGGGAAATTGACAAAAACATAGAAATGGACTCTTAAACTGATAAGTTTATAGGAATTGGGTGTTTGTATTCTAATAAATTGAGGCAAAATTTCCGAAATTGGGAAATTTTATTCGAGATTTGGGCCAACAGCCTAGTGAAATTTTGAAATCAAGAAAAACTACAAATGAAGGAAATTGAGCTTTAGAGAAGTTGACGTGCATAAAAGATTTTTCTTGATACTAGTAGTACAATGATGAATTCGAGGAGAAAGTTGGGTTTAAAATATGGAAGCAAATAATTTGTTCCAAAACATTTAATTCAATCAAGAAAAAGCTAAGAAATGAATCTGTGGAAGTACAAGAAAGACATAAGAAGCGCTTCTTTTGACCGGATTGAAAAAGAAGTCGGCTATACTTAGATGATTCAGTTATAAAGTGAATAAAGTTAAAATAAATAATTATTATTATAATAATAATTATTATTAAATAATAATAATAATTATTATTATTAAATAATATATAATAATAATAAATATAAAGTGGGCATGAGAAGTAGATGTCGTATCATATATTGGAAATTGTAATTTTTTATTTCAATCCATTCCACACTCACATTACTTGTGAGAAGCCTAGTTTACGACCAAGTCTTTTGCTTGAATCCAACGACAGTTGCTTTACCCGCATGAATCAACGATTGATATGCTGGAGTTCATGGGTTTTTCTCCCTGTTTGGTCTGCCGGAGAGTATTCCCCTGCATATATAACTAAAATATTATAATACATATGAAAAATAATGAAATTTTGGTGGAACTAGTGTAGGTATTTCTTCTTTTTTTTTACATTATTAATTATATTTACAATCATTGTATCATATCTTTTTATCTAAAAACTAATTTGTTTTTTATTTACTTTATAACTGAAGGTCATTTTATTGTATTTGTTATCTTTTATTTTATATTTCATGTTTTTTACTGCCTAGTAAAAAAGCCCAGGCCCAAACCCTGTCCCTTATGGTTAAGAGATAGATGCACGTGAGTTTGGCCAAGGATAACATGGTTCTAAAGCAGATCCTATGACTAACCTTTTTACATTTTGATGGTCATATGTATTAAATGGTTTGGATGGCCACCCAATGGCTCTAATTGGAATTGGAGGCATTAGAACTTAGGCTGAATTGGAGGCATGAGAACTTAGGCTCTGTTTGACCCCACTGTGAAATTAAGCACTTTTTAAAAAAGTTCTTTTCACAATAGAATTTTAGCAAAAGTATTTATGCTCTGTTTGGCCGACCGTTGGAAGAATAAAATTGAGCTTTTTTTTACCGAATGTGCGTTGGGACTCGTTTCGAGGCTTTTGGCGTGGTTAATGGAAATATGTTTGAGAATCACAATAGCAAAAAAAGTGTAATTCCACTTTTTTTGAGAATCACGTTTCCTCAATGTAAAAGCCAAATGTAAATACTATAATAGGAAAAGACAAATGTACCCTTACTTTGCTTTTACTTTCATCTCATATTTGCTACTATGAGGGACGGCAACAAACACCCCATGACACACTTACTGAACTTACTGATTTAGATGTACCCTTATTTAAGATTTAGATTATTACTTAAGATTTAGATTATTATTTTAGCTATATAAAAGTAATATTCCAAAGAAATAAATGTTTATCTACTCTTTTATAAAATTTCAAAGTTTATTAAAAAAATCTATTCATATTCCAATAGCAATTTATTTATTTTAATAATATGTAAAAATTATTTTTATTAGTAAAATCATTTAAATTTAAACATATTTATTTTGTCCTTTTTGGTTATTTTATATGCTAAAAGTAATTTTTATCTTTCAGGCCAAATACTAAAGTATTGCTAAAAGTACTTTTTAAATTAAAAAACCAAACACTTCATAACTTTTTGCTATCACACTTTTTATAAAAGTTCCATTTCTAATCGAACTTTTCAAAAAAGCTAAAATTTAAAAGCTATGCCAAATGGAGCCTTAAAGTAAAACTACTTTTTGCATTACATATTTGTTTAACTATAAAATGATGAAGGTACTTTTATTATGAAAATAATTAATAAGGATAAAAAAATTATGCTTTAACTCTATCACTAGTTATCTTCAAAAGAATTATGCAAATAATATAATCTGCAGATCAAATTTTAAGATTTAAAATAAGTGTCAATAATAAAATATTTTCAATAAACATTGTTAGCTTAGGAGAAGAAAAATACTTGATACTTGAATATTATTATAATAAAATTATATATATACAAGAATCTAAGTTGCAATAAAATTTTTAAATAGAATCTATATTATACACTAAACAGATATAATCTCATTTTGTGAAGAAAAAATATTCCTACTATATTTGTTTCAAATAATTTCAACTTGCAAAATATTTTCTTGAATATATTTATATATGAGATTTATTGCTTATTAGTTAAAAATAAATATTTAAATATAAAGAAAGAAATAATACCATGCAACTTGTCCTTACCATGCACCTTGGAAGGATTGCGTGCCGGCATATCCAGGCCTTTGAAAATTGGATTCCCTGAAAGCTATCTATGGGGATCATCTTCACTCACATCAGCGTCAAGTCAAAAATAAATAATGGTCAAGTGCCCAAAAATCAAAGCTTAAGAACATTGAAAATTCAGTGAGTCGGTAACTCGATTTTTCTTCTTCGATTCAATCACTGGCATTATTTTAATTTTCATTGTTATGCATTAACTAACACCATTGCTTTACTTCTACTTATTGGTGACAAGGAAGAAAAAGAGGAAGAAGAAGAATAGTGGGACTCCGCTGATTTATATATTTTTCTCCTTGGGTGGACTTGGAACGGAGCCCTTTCCCTCCCAAAGACTGACTGTACCCGCCCCCAACCCCCACCACCTTTACTAGCACCCACCGCCTCACTGCTGACGTCTTATCTTATCAGGCTAATTTTCACAAGCGGCCCTTAAGTTTTGACCAAATGGCATAACTTTATTCTTTATAAGCATACCTCGGAGGTTTTATTCGTCTTTCTTTCGTGCATACTCTTGGCTTGAGGACCCATCAAGAAGAGCTACCTATGATGTTGGAAATTAGTTAAATTTTTTAAAGGTTCATTTTGATGCATTAGGAAGGCAGTATATTAACAAATCACTCTTTTTATATTTCTTTTATGCTTTATGTAATATTTTAACTATCACAACAATTCTAATATTTTCATAAGTTCTTGCATTTTTGTCAATTTTTTCTTGCTTTTTAATTAAAAAGGTTGGATTGCTTATGTAATCTCAGACTACACTTTACTAATGAACTATTTTTTTAATACGTGTTTTTTCTTACAGATTCTATCCAAACATACTCTAAATGATGAAAATACCCTAATAGATATAAACTATGTTTTATTAACTTTTCTGCGAAGATCTAAAAATGTTCAACATAGAAATATCATTACATTTGTTTTGAATGCATTGGTTCCCACATAGAAATAAAAATCAAACCATTTTACTCATACTATTATTTATATTTTTAATCAGATACATAAATTATGTTTAAAACAAAAGTTTAGATTTTTAATTAAACAATTATAAATATGATACTTATGTGAGTAAATCAATTTAAAAATAGATGTTTTAACAATTTTATTCTTGCAGCTCATTTGAAATGATCAAAATCCTTGATTTTTACTTCCCAATAAGCAAGCCCAAACCCTTATGGTTAGGAGAGTGAGAGAGAGATATTAGTTTGGCTCAAACATTAGAATAATTGCGTGCCCGCTGGCATAGGCATATATATATATGTATATATATGGCTTGTATTTGGTGGAAATGTAATTCACCTCATGCAATCAACAATAAATAGTGTGTAAGTGCCCAGAAATCAAAGCTAAAGAATATTAAAAATTCAGGCAGTCCGGACATCATGATTTATCTGACCGCTCAATTTTCTTCTTTGATTTGATCTTGCCTAATTCTAATATAATCTTATTTAGTACTATTTTTTATTGTTTATTCCCATTCTTATAGACTTTCAACAATCACTTCCATTCTATTTTTTCTTACAGTCAGCCTAACAGTTTCTACTTTAAAGGAGCTGAAGATAGTGCCCAGAGAGCTGAAGATAAGATCCAATGGGTTAGGGTAGGCCCCGTGAAGTTGAGGGTAAAGCTGTTAAAGTCATGTCATGGCTGAGTTTCATATACCGAAGGGCGAGAAGACCTTGAGAAAAAGAAGAAGAGTCAAGTAAAAGAATGAAGATTCTTGCCGCCAAACTAAGAAGCTAGACATAGATTACGCAACTATAGCGAAAAGGGTGGCTTTGGCATAGAGCTCAAGCGATAGGAGAAGTGGCTTTAGCAGTGGAAGACTTCAGAAATTCTGAAGAATTTGCTGAAGAAGAACCATTAATGCCATGACAATAATTTGCAGTTGCAAATATTAAGCCATTGATGAAGGGATTCATCTACGAAGGCTATTTTATTGAAGAGATTCATCTGACCACTCTACCAACATCAGGTTGACTGTTGTATTCATTTATTTCTGCCAATTGACAAACTGAGCCAGATGCTACTGATGAGATTCTTCAAACAAGCTTAATTGAGCCTAGAAGAGGTGTAGTATACCATATTTGAGCTGACCGTTTCAATCTCAAGGGCTCGGCACATGATAGTATTTGAAACGTTGAATAATGTCATGTATCATAAATAATAGATAGGTTGAGATTGGGTGGAGGGAATTTACTAATTTTGTCAAAAACTTGATGGGTGTAAATTTCGTCAACATAAAATTAAGAAAGGTGACAAAAAGCTAAAATAGTTTTGTTGTGGTAGGTCATTTGTTAAAGTAGGTTTCAGTTGAAACTTCAAAGGGCCTTTCATTAAGGAAGAGGCTTTCCGCAGACAGCGTTTCATAAGAACCACGCCGCAAACAAACATCGGGCAAAGCCAATTTGCCAAAGCAAGAGATCGACTTGGTCCAATTCATGAATCTTACCAAACTTCTTCCATCAACAAGCTCTGCATCGAACACTCCTCTACAAAGTCCTTTGCATATCGTACGCTCACACAAAGCTGCCAAGAGCCAAGAATCAGAGCAGCGCGAAGACTTTCTTGCTGTGAAACACTGACATCAGTGCCTGTTTGCATTCTCATGGACGTTTTCGATGCCTAAACCCTCATCATATAGACTAAGATTTTCTTGTCAAACGGTTCTCAAACTGAAGGTCGTAACCATGTAGCCAGACGATTAAGAAAATGACATAAGGAAGAACCTAGGGCAAAAGACCGTAGAAACTTCCAACAAAAGCCCACTCCAGCAATCCTAGACTCAGCCGAAATTGAGGGATTCAAATCGAGCTTCTGATTCCAGATGATGAAGCCTAATCCAGTTTAGGGGTGCATTCATAGGCCATGCAAGTCATGGAAGAAAAAGTACCTCAAATGCTGGCCAGGTCTTCATTTAGCCAATGCAACACCCAAAAATCGAATCCCTGCTAACAATACAGGCTACATCCAAACATTCTACTCTGATAAGCGCCTAGTAAAAATGCTACACAAAGCATTAACAAGAATCCAGCCCAAACTTTTAAAAGCTGTACAAACCAGCCAAAATAAGCCAGTCAGCTCATCTGATACTCCACAACAAGCATTAGTTCAGAAAGGTAATCCACGCAAGCATGCACTTGATATCCTGATGAATAACTTAGATTGTACGCATGCCTGAAATGCTAGTACATACTTGAAACTAGAGCAGCGAGTCCAACATTCAACCTCGAAGAAAAAGGGTATTATAAATAAGGTAGAAACTACAGTTAATATACAATTGTTGTATTTGTAAAATGAGATTCAGATCTCATCCATCAGAGTTGAAGGTCAAAGCAGTATGATAAATGGTACATTCCTGCTCCATACCATCATCCAACGAGCAGCACATACATATTCCAAGCCAGGGCACTGAGACTTGGAAAATTTACTGTTGAGAGGGCATTGCTGGTAAGGGCGGCTGGTTGTAGAAACCACCATCAGATGACTGAAAATTCTGATACTGGTTCTGTGGCCCCGGGTAAGGTGGTAGGCCTGAAATCGGGGTGCCGATCATCTGATAACCTGGCAAAGGTGGCCTCTGAGGGGTCATGCCATAGCTGTATGGTACACTTGTCATTGACCCTGCGGTTTGCACAAATTGGTTTGGCAGTGGTGGAGGTGGCACAGGAGGCAGAGGTGGGAGAGGTGGTGGCGGCTGTGTAGGAGGGCCTGGTTGTGACATAGGTGATGATGACGGATGCGGCCCAGCTTGTGGCTGATGCAAAGGCATCTGTTGCGTGGAGGCAGGATTCTTATTTTGGAAGGAATCAGGATGTGGTAATGGCGGTAGAGGTGGAACTAGCTGTGCTGGCACATAAGATGATAGACCATTCTCCAGCTTTGGCCTTTTCTCAGAAGAGCTGCTTTCAACAGGAGATTCTTTCACAGTGTTCCCAATTACACCCTCGGATGCAAGAGAAGAGAGGACATACGTGATTATCTGAGCAGAGGAAGTTGATGCAGCAAGCCTTGCTGCTACAGCAGCAGCAGCAGTTTTACGGTGTTCTTCTTCAGCCTGAAGAGAATTGTTGTCAGAAGTGGAGGGCCCTCTTTGAATGTACATGACTGGGGCTGATTGTTCTTTCTCCCCACCACTGACGGGACGTTCTGAGATAAGACTGGGAGATGAGTCAGTGAAAGTGGTGGCTTCTTTTGAACGCTGATCACCTGCAACCAGCCCATTGCTTCTGGTTAGGAACCCACGTGAAATGTTGCTTGCCTGTTCTGATCGGGACTGAGCAACCTGAAATGAAAAAAAAGAAGGAATAAAAAAAGAAAAGAGAGGAAGAAAAAGGCAAAGACAGGAAAAATCAGACACATATTCATAAATTGCAATGCAAGGGATGTGGTTGCTATTGATCAAATTTCCAGGAGGCCTTTCAACAGCCAGAGAGTGGGTCTACTAGGTAAGCTTCTGATGTGTGCAGTTGCATACAGTTTCACATATCGTTAACTGGAGAAAGCTTGAATATTGATCATTTTTAGGCAGTCAATATCTTTCAATCATAAACAGTTTCACTTTCTTTCTATTGGCACATCTGCTGCATGTATTAAGAGCATGTAAATCGTAACTAGAGATGTTACATAGGTTTGGTTGGAGTAAACCCCATCCCTAACCCTATTACTAAACCTGCAAATTGAACCCTGTTTTTAAAACTCCGACCCTAACTCTTAACTCTATTTTGAAATTTGGGTTGGCAATTTGGATTAACAATTTGACATAATGCTTGCATTCAAATTTAAGGCCTATTTGACTGGGTGGAAAGGGAAAGGAATGAAAAGAAATTGATAGGAAATGATACCAACAAAATAGAAAATGATATCAGTCATAAAATGAAAGCAAAACGAAGAGGTTTTTTGGTGAAAAAGATAGGTAATGAATGAAAAGAGTAGGGTAGCTATAGTAGTTACACATCACATCAAAAGGCAGTTAAAATTGGGATAGCTGACCCATTTTCTAACCCATTTTTCCATTTAACACAACCTTAACCCATTGAAAATTGGGTTAGGTTCCACAAGTTTGGGTTGAACTCAACCCAAGTTGCACCCCTAAATTCATAAATAACTTGTTTCGGAAAGAACCAAATGCGGAAGTCAAATGCAACACTAGCAAGCCCCTATACAAACCATTCGTTACAAACATTCTTGAGCCTTACTACTGAGAGTCAGTCGAAAGGCAATTGAATCATTCATATCAATTCCAAATAAAATAAAACAGGAATGGTAACAATTATTGCTATGTATTTCTTCCAACCAAAGAATTAAAAAGGGGATGGCATCAGTCTTTGAATTGCAATACTCCATGATTAATGACAAGATAGAGCTAGTTAAGAACTAAAAATGATTTATGCATTTAGAGACCTCTCTTCTTGATTGGTTTGCCATGTCTCCTTGAAAAAGCTATGTAATGAAAAATAGTGGTTATGAGTATATTTGCTTGCCCCAAAGATCATAAAATTTCATCACAATTCATTATCAATTGGCCTAGTTGATGTAGGACAAGATGCCCCATACCAATGAAAAAAAGGGAAGACTTTGGAAGAAAGATGAGACCCTTTCAGCAGGGAAAGAAGGGTAGAAAAGGCCAAAACCTGCTGTGAAGGATTTCTTCCTTATATTGGATGGCTACTGCAAGTACCCAAAATCCCTTGACTGACATGCCTCCTTAGTTTCTGCCAAATGGAAGTAGAAACTCAACTCTTTGCAATCAGAAGATGTGATCAATGTCCTAGGGAAGTAGAGCGAGATTTATGGTAGAAGGTGGAAGATGATAAGAAGAAGAGATGAAGTTTGAGAAGGGATTGAAGAAGAGAAATGGAAGATGGAAGACATGAAAATTTGAGGCAGAGAGGTTGGGCAGATGAGATCTAGATCTAGGAGAAGAGACTAGGAACACCCTATTCCATCAGATTAATGCCTTTACATAGGCTAAGGACAAGTTGGGGGTTTCTACCCTCTATTCCCATATGGATTTACAAGCAATATTCAATTGCACACATTGCCTTAGAATAGTCTTAAGTACCATGTGTAACCAACACACGTGTGGCCAAAGCCTCTCACTTATGCATCCCATATACCCTAGAAACCTAGAAAAGGGGTGGACGATGCGTCTTGCCTTCTATTCCGACAACCCCATCTGGTTTGCATCTCATGGACAACACAAATTGGTGGGTTGAGAACCAACCACCACTACTCCAAAGTTTTGTAGTTTCTATCGATGTTTGCAATATCAAAAATTTCGGGCAAAATTTCGCTGAAATTTTCGATTAAGCATGTTGGCGAAATGATTTTGCTAGGGAACATTTCGTGGTGAGTGGGTTAGGCGAAAAATTCAAAAGAATGGCAAAATATCGCCGATCTCTCCGAAACAATGGCGAGCAATTAGGGATAAAAGGGGAAAACCCTAGTAACAACCCTAATCGTTTTCGAAACTCACCTTTGCCTCCCAAATACACATTTTCGAAACCCTTAGTGATGATTTTTCAACCAAAAAACAACATTCAGGCGAGTTCGAAAGCTTGTAGCTAGGGTTTCCTCTTCCATTTTGGGGATTTTCGAGCTTACATGGATTTTTCAGCTTCGAAATCCCAAATGGAAGTTTCAAAGTCAGAGTTCTTGTCCAGTTATATGCATTTCGAAGCTTGAATCCGGCGCAAAGAGGAGCAACTCCTCCCTCTTCCGTTGACAGCACCTGTAGCCCTCATTTTTATCATTCTAATCCACTCAACTGACTTCAAAATCTCTGCTGGAGTGATCGAAAATGCTTGAGAAGTTATCAAAATCCTAGATCGAGCGTCGACATCCACTTCAATCCACCTGTTATGCGTGCGTCATTGGGAGCAGCCAGCGACAACGACAAGGGCCACCGGTCTATCACTTGAATCGCTATGGGAGGGATCAATCGATTGTAGTCCATCCACACATGCCGCAAAATCTAATTTGTTTTTAATCAATAATCATGATTTATTATTACTTTTTAGCATTTTATTAATAGATTTTCTATAACATGAATTTAAATGGGTTGTAGATTGGGTTTTGTTATTTAAACAACTTCTAAACATATGAGAAATAAATTTTTTAAAATTTATTTAATTTAACTAATATAAATATTATTTAACGATAATAAAAATTAATTAATATATACTTTATATTTTTGTAAGTTATGAAAATAAATAATTTATCCTATGATTTTTAAAAATTATAATATCAAAATTCGGGTAGAAAATTTAGTAAAATTACTAATAAAAAGACATGTATAGATAAAATTATACATTTATGAATAAACCTTTAAATGGTTGGTGTCTTTCTTGTTGAATTTATTTTATGTAATTGATGTTAATTATTCTATAACATTTTTGTTTTGTATTTATAGGTTCACTATGTCGAGCTCAAGTACGAGAAGAGACAGTAAAAATAAGTCACAAGATATCGCTTGGGAGCATGGGAAGCCATTAGATGAGTATCCAAATGGAACAGAGTATAATTATTGTGATCAGCAAACAAAGTCTAAGAGTGTTAAAGATTAAAGGAGCATTTAGCTAGAAGATTCAAAAATGTTAGAAATTACCCTAAGGTGCCTTCAGAAGTGAGAAAGTTGATTAAAAAGGTTCTAGTTCAAAGGAGTGAGCTTTCAAGAGTCAAAAAAGCAGCATGAGAGAAGTATTTCTGAGAAATTATATGGATTTTCAAATACGGTAGATGTTGATGATGATAATGATGAAGAAAATGATGTTGATATGAGAAAAGCTATGCATGCCTCTAGAGAGAAGAATGGAAAAGGGAGCAAATGATTCAACTAAAGATGGATAGACAAATGTTCCATGGGTCGATTAGGGAGGTTTGTGGTAGTAGTGAAGGTAGTGGTGGTGGTAGGACTGGGGGTGGTAGTAGGGGTGGTGGAAATGGTAGAATTAAAAGATATTTTGGACGTAGCAAGAGTATGAAAATAGCTGAACCTAAATTGTATGAACAAGTGAGTAGAGTACAAAAGAAAATAAATGATATGTACAATAAGGAAAGGGATGGTGTTGGCCATCTTAGCAAGTTTGGATCGAAGTTTTTCTTCTACAATGCAATTCTAGCAAATATAGCAGATATAGTTGAATTTAAGAACTTTGTCGTTGTTGCTCAAAGAAAGAGGGGGACATGTAAAACACCCCAAAGGAAGGAAAATTTATGAAAAATATTTGAAGGAAGAGATAACAAAGATAAATGACTGGATCAATAATCAAAAGCATCATTGGGATATTTATGGAGTTACCATAATGTGTGATGGATGAACGGGCCCAACAAAAATGTTTATAATAAATTTTATGGTATATTGCAGAGGAGTATCAACATTCATAAAGTCAGTAGATGCATTGGTATATGTAAAAGATGCACATTACATCGAGGGGGAATTAGAGAAAATGATTGAATGGGCTGGTGCAGATCGTATAGCGCAAATTGTTACTAATGGTGGGAGTGTCTATAAAGAAGCTGGGAAAACACTGGAAGAAAGATACTCTTTTTATTGGACCTCTTGTATTGCACATTGTATTGATCTAATGCTAGAAGAAATTGGTCGTCGTCCAGCTGTGCCAAAAACAATAAAAAATACACATACGGTGATCAAGTTTATATATTATCACAATTGAGTTCTTTCCATGTTTCACACGACATCTGGATATGATAGACAGATTATTCGTCCTGGAAAGACTAGATTTGATACAAATTATATTACACTGAAAAGCTTGTACAAGGCTCATCAAGCCCTCACCACAGAGCCTCAAAATATAGAAAGATGACTGAGGGGAAGAGAACGATGGATATTATAATAACAGCTACATTTTGGGATTGTGTGAAATGGGTATTGGGCATACTAGAACCTATCTACCGAGTTCTGAAGATAGTGGACAATGAGACATATCCATCCATGGGTTCCATATATGAGTCCATTCGTTTTATGGTGCAAGCAATCAAGGAGAACAATCCCAAGGGTGTAGATTCGGTGTTCCAGATTATAGAAGCTCGTTGGGAAAGCATGCTAAGTCATCCCCTGCATGATGCTGGTGAGTATGTGATTTAATAAATCCAGTTTAATCAAATATGTATAGAATTTTTCTATTTACATTAATTTAAATTCTAATTTTTGTAGCTTATTACTTAAATCCCAAGTATCATTATGAGCGACATCTAGGTCGGGATGCCCAGCTTGGCACCACGGTTTTTCAAGTGTTTGAAAAGCTTTTTCCTAACAATCCCAATGCTGGGGATCTTGTAAGTGATGTAATTATATACAACTTAATATACCTATACCATTTCAAGGATAGTTTGTTAATTAACAATTGCATATTGATAATATTTATTTTCTTTAATGTCATAGTTGATGTATTTTCAAGATGCTAAGGGGTCATTTGGGATGAATGTAGCAATCCAATCAAGAAGCAAAACAATGCCATGTAAGTAAGGGATAGTGATTTAATAATATATTGTCTACTTTTTTATTTTAAATTATTGATAAATCCAAATTTTCTTTCATATATAGAAACACCAAATCTGAGACTATTGGCATGTAGATTACTGAATTGGACGGTATCTTCATCCTTATGTCAGCTTAACTGAAGTATGTTTTCTTTCATTCATACATGCAAAAGAAACAAGTTAGAATATAAGAGGCTCCAAAATTTGGTATTCTATTATTATAATATGTGGCTTCGGGAACGATTACTTCAATATGAAGAAAGTTCTCTTGAAGATCCATTGGACTTAATAATGATAGGGCATTACGCTTACTTAAAGAAAGATGATGACAGAGAGGACCCTTTATATGAGTAGCTAAGGTCCAATGATTTAGATACTACAAATAGAGGAACAGAACATGCTATTGCTAATATAGTTCGTGAACAAGAGGTAATTGTACAAAGAATATTGGAGGAGAGAACCTCAATAGATGACTTTGATCCACTGACAAGATCTGAAAGCACTACTCAATCAATGACAAAGTCTTCTTCAAGAGCACAAAGTGGTGGTGGTGGTAGTGATGATGATGAGGATGATAATGATGGTGGTGGTGGTGGTGGTGGTGATGGTGATGGTGGTGGTGGTGGTATGGGTGGCACGTCAAGTAGCCAAAGGCCTCTTAGTCCATTCACAGTAGAAGCTGACTTCCAACATGCTACGCAAGATGAAGATCATGGTGCACGACTGCCTATTACATCCTATGAGAGAAAGTATTAGAGAAAAAAGAAAGTGACCTTTACAGAGGAGGATGACTTGATGGATAGTATGACTGTCACTTGTATTGGAATGGATAGTAGTAAGCAGGGGTCTAGTTGTAGGTATATACCTTATGATTATCATGTTGGAGATTATTCTCAAGAATCTCAACAATCTTGTGTCAAAGATTCTAAATATTATCCTCAACAGTCTTATAGCCAGATACCATACAATCCGGATAGTGGAACCAAAGCTTCTTCTTTCCTTGCATGGTACGACTTATATCTAGGTGGTTTCTATAATCATTAGCCTGAAGTAATGGAGGATGACCATGATGATGATAAAATTAATGAGCCTTCACGAGTTTCTTTTTGGTGGTAAGGTATAGTGATAACATGTTTCATACTATATGCATATGTTTAATAATTTTCTATGACCTACATCTTGCATTTAGTAATATTCCATTGTGGATATCTATTTTATCTGCTTCAGCATTATTAGTATGTTTCCTTTATGTCATATAGATTGACATTTAAAGTGATGTTTTCTGTTCTAAATATGAATTCAAATTTATTATGATTTATTATGAAATTTTATGGAAGATTTTCTAATTTTTCTATATTTTTTTAATTTTTTTATATTTTAGCGAAATAGTTCAGTGCAAATTTCAAAATTTTCTCCTTTTTTAGGCTTAGCGAAATTTCCTCTTTTAGCAAAATTGCAAACACTGGTTTATATGATAGCCATTCTAGTAATTTTGGGAGCTTTAGACACAAAAGCAACTCTGTTTTTGTTTTTGTTTTTTTTTTTTTTGTTTTGTGTGTGTGTGCAATAAATACCTGATTCAAAATGTACAAAAGATTCCCTAGATACACCTGATTCAAAATCTATGGAAGATTCCCTAGATTTTAGAAATTTTGCAAACTGGTCCAATTAGAATTTTTACAAAATAGTTCCTCTGATTTCTAAGATTTGCAAAAGGTCCATGGGTTTCTGAAAATTTGCAAAATAGATCATGAGTTTTGCAAACGTGAAAAATGATCTCGCTGGTTAAAAAATTACATTTTAACCCATGAATTTCTGAAAATTGCAACATTGTTCCTGTTTCCTAAAATTATAGAAAGCCCCTTAAAGTTCTGAAATTGCAAAAGTCCCAATTTTCATATATATATATATATATATATATATATATATATATATATATATATCACAACCAAGTCTGAAATTGTTTCTAAGTTAGATATCATTTCTAGAAGCCAAAAAGAATGGAGAGAATCACAACAAACCTAAATGTGAACTTTTCAGGCCCAACTCTAGGCCATCCAATCTCAAATACTAAACCTAGTTGCTGAAGTAATCAAACTGCTGAGACAAAACAACTGTAAGGGTTGTTGAAGATCAAAGGAATGATTGCCATGAATGTAACATAATATTGGGTTCTTGTAATGGTCAATCTGAGAGTTTTAGTGGCATCCTCCCAACTTCTTTTGCACCTACAAATCATCAACTACCTATCCTTGAACCTAAAGTGTTAATTCTTAAGAGGTCATCATCAGATGTTTCATTGGTAGAGCTTGAGAACATAAAGAAAAAATTGATTTGTTTATTGATAAGAGATTATTTGAAGATCAAGTTGAGATTATTGAAAATTTAATTGTGTTGGAAAATTCATGTTGAGAAAATTGAACCTTTAAAAGATCTGAAAGAAGAGATAATTCACTTCAAAGGTTGAATCTACTTTCAAGATGAGAGAATTTTCAAGAGGCATCACATGAAGGAAGAATCAAGAAATATTGAAGAATTCGTGGCCTATGAAGCACAGAAGGAGAATTAGGGAAAAGAGAACAATTAAGTAGCGTTTTCTGTAAGTATTGTCCAACAAAAAAGATTCCAATTCAACAGTTTGTAAGAAGTTCTTGGATGGTTGACTTCCACTTTAAAATTTGAGTTTGACTATTTCCCAAGTCAGGGAGAAGAACACAATGAGGCTAATCATACAATTAGGGTTATTTATCTTTGCACATTTTAGGAATATTTTATTTGAGTTGCTTAATATTTTGTTATTTAATTTAAGATTTTGTGCATGCATGAAGTGATCAAAACATAGGTCAACTTTATGAATGGTTTTAAGTTATAATTGTTATGGGCTTTTTACAAATATACCCACACTGTTTCATCGATATTGCAAGTATAGTATTTCGTTTAAATAATTGCAAATAGACCTACATTGTTTGACATAAATTGCAGGCATAAGATGTACCCACACCATCAGGGTTCATCCCAATCCATTAAAAATTTTCAAAATACCGAAAATGCCCTAAAATTCTTCTTCCTTACTTAAAAACCCTGGTTCAAAAACCCTTCAATAGCTGATTAGAACCATCCACCTAAGAACCCAGAATATTGGTGTCATTTTTTCCACTGGATTTGAATGAAGCCTTGCCAGTGCTCATGCAAGTGCACATGTTAGCCTCATGGAGAAGAAGATGAGCCACTGCTGACTCAGTAGATGGTGGGCCAACAATGGAATGAAGATTCAAACAGCCACGAAACGTTGCACCAGTCATGTCTTCATGACCTCGGATTTTTCAGCAAAAAGCCCATTGAATTTCTGATCATTTGATGGAGGGACAAGTGCCTATAGACAGGATCATGGAAATGGTGAACCCCGATAAAAAAATATAGGAGAAAACTGCTATAAATCAGGGGGGAAATAGGGAGAGAAGAAGTCAGATGGGCCAAAATCATGCAAAACAGCTGACAAAATGAATACCCAGCCAACCATGGCCCCCAGATCACCATCAATGGACAATCATCTTGATGGAGAAATGAAGAGATCGAAAGGTCCATGAACAAAGAACTAAGTACCCGAAGTTCGCGGCCATTAGACCATGATCAGTGGGCAGCAACAGCCACCTATTTCACTGCTACCATAAAACCCAGAAACAACAACCAGTTTGGGAAGTCCCGTAAAATGGCCTTTGGCGGGCTTCATATTGCTGGAAATTCTAGGTTGATGAATGAGTCATGCAGTCCCTTGGAAGTGGAGCCAAAAACCAATGGTTTCAGATGAGATTTGATGGCCTGTTGTGCTTTTGATTTCTCTCCATCCATTACGTCTGTCCACCCTCTCCATTTGATGCTTCAACCATCTCCTGCAGAAAAATCCCAATCAAACCATCACCTCAGAGTTGCAGAAGTATCTGCATCCCCATTGCTCGGAGCAATTGTTGCCTTGAACACTAGAGAGGGCAGGTGGATGGCTCTTGATGGTGCATGGCTTTGATCAGCCATCAGATGGTCAGACACTAGCGACGGCTGCCCTAGGGTTTCTAAACTAGGGCTTCAAGGTGGAGAAGAATACCTTTAAGGCATTTGGGGTATTTTGATTTTTTCTTAACAGATTATAACAGAACCCAGACAATGTAGGTACACCTACAATTTATGTTAAACAATATAAGATTATTTGCAATTTTTCACACAAAGGGGCCATACTTTTAATATCGATGAAACAAAGTGAGTATATTTGTAAAAAATCCGATTTTTATTTATATGCAATTAAACCAGGGTTTTATTTTGCATATTAGTTTTCTTAAAATAAGGCTATATAATGGTTTTTAGAGTTATTGATAAATTGAAATTTTATGAGTTTTTATTAGCTTTCACTATTTCTCTAAAAATTTCCTCTTATTTTGTCTTTTCCTTAGTCCTTTCCTTTGGGTTTACTATAATGAATGATTAATATTTGCCCCAACCATTAAATCTATATTACTTGGGTCAAGTTCCCTCTCAATATATAAGTATTGCATACAAGAGAAACTTGACCCAAGTCCACTATGATGCATGATTTATATTCGATTCAAAACTCAAAATTTACATTCTAGCTCTTAAAGATGTCCATCTTAAAGTCTCAAGTAGTGGTAAGATGAGGAAAGAAATGAGAAATGTATATGAATAGATAAGGCTATGATCAGGATATTTACTATTATTTGGTTATGTATATTCAAAACATCATGTCTAGATGTGGCATAAAGTATCATTAAGATTTAATTTATTTTATGCATGTCCGGGACTTAGATGCTTAATTATTTAAGTTAGTATTTGATGCAGGCTTCAAGGGATAAAATATAAATCAACTTAATAGGTAGCTTAGATTAATATTTTTATCATTTTATTTAAGTTTTTTTATTTAACTGCTCTTAAATTAGAGTTTATTTTGCATATCAATTTCTATCAATTGGGAAGCATGTATTAGGGTTTGACAATTCAGTTGATTGATTATTGAAATATGAGTTTCGCCTCTCTCTACACTGTAATTCTCCTTTTACTCTCAAGTTCTTCCCTTATTATACTCCTCTTTTCTAATTTCTTCACTTCTTCCCCATTGAGAAGGTCTACCTCTTTCTTCCAAAGTCGTCCTCTTCTCATTCTACATCAATGTGGTGTCAGTGATTTACCAAAGTGACCAGTGTGATCCATGAATGAGAATGGCCGAAGGACACTTCCAAATCATGGTTGATTTCCTTCCAAAACAGCGCAAGTCAGTAAAAGTAGCATATTACCTAGTAAAATAATTTAATTACTAAACATCTTGGTTGATTGAAGTGGCCAGTTTAAGATAAGTTGTTCACCAATAAAACCCAGTTTCAACCAACCTAGAACTGGAAGTTTTATCCATAAACATATTAAGGACACTTCCAAATTATGGTAGAGCACCTACCAAGCACAAGCTAGACTGGGTGAGTAAAAACAGCATGTTGACAAAATGAATTCAGATGCAAAAGGCACCAAGGTTTCAAGCATCTGAGCAATGAAAAAGGAAGGTGGGCCCAGTGATTCTAAGATGGCGTGTAAAGGCTAATCCACTCCACCTAGTATGTTAAGAAAGGGCTTTTACATGAAGCATACTGACAATCTGATACTACGGGGTTGCCAAAATCATTATTTTGCAATTTGTGCTTCAACTGAATCATATCACAACCTATATTCTCACTAATTCTCCAAAAAGACTGGAACCCACAAATAAATCAGTCAAAAAGTAAGAAAACGCATCAAAGATCTGGTTTAATTAATATGCACTGTCAGAATGCAGACATCACATGTCATAGCAAAAACAATTGAAAACCAGTATAATGAGTGGGTTTCTCTTTTAGATGATATCCCCATTAAATAGGCATTATAATATGTAACTTAGTCGCTCCTCCAGCTTAAATCAGTCAAGAAAGTCAAGAAAGAGTTCATGTAAGCTCGATGAACTTTCAAGTGATATCCCCATAAAGCAAAACTGACATGATGTTTGAAGTCAACAACCCTAAAGTGCAACTTCCTATTGAATCTTCAAAGACAAAGCTAGAAACAAGTTTTCCTTCACTATATAAAAGGGAGAGGGGGAGGATAAAAAAAGACAACTTTGAAGCATAAGTCACATAACAAAACCATTAACATAAACAACTCCACTCAAAGGTTAGAGGCACATGAAGAAGAAATTCCCCACTCAGGAAGTGGGGAAAGGGATTGGAAAAGTTTTCCACATTTTTTTAATGTGATTTAACATCTTAAGAACCTAACAACCCTACTTTTCCTCATTATTACCTTTATTTCCAATCATTATTCTTCATCTTTTCATACAAAAGGTCTACTTTGTCTTTGTTCACTTTATTTCTAATCATTACCCCTACACATCACATCATTCTCTTTTTTCCTCCACTTTTCCATATCCCTTCATTTCCCACCTATTGTCCTAATTCTCAAATGGAACTTAAGTACAGATCCACAAAAAAATCTTCTTGTCAATGACCTCTATGCAAAAAGATCAGTGATTATAGCAATTCTCCAGGCAATGAAATCATCGGTCATTTGGTGTCTGGTAACTTGCCAAATTAGTAAGTTAAAAATCATTATTTAAAATGAGAAGATCCATATCTTACAACAAACAAAATAAAGTCTCATTTAGAAATTCTCATATTCCATAATTTAAGACCAAAACCCAGGACCACATGACATGTCTTTTAAAAGCAATAAGAAATAAGCATGATTTGTAAATTGTGATTCAAGTTTCAAATTGCAGAATTTCAATAATGTTAGGTGCAACCAAAAATGACTAATGCTATCAGATTCAGTTTGACTTAGGGATTTAAAATTTTAAATCATATATCATCGAATTTTGATAACTATGTTTCTGTCCAATTGAATCAAGCATTCTGATTTTTGCGCCATTTGAACTCATAGCCGGCCTGCCTTTCATGACCAGGATGTCATACATGTACAAGTTGGGATACTAGTATGTCTGCTGAGGGCAAACAAAGTCCACATGCCATATATTGTAGGTGATGAAATTTTATCAATAGAATATGTATAGGCAATGCTTTTGTAATAGAGTTCCAAGTTCGTCCCAAAAGCCAACAGACAGAGTAAGAGTTTTATCTAGTTCCAATATTTCTAGAGAGAGAGGCTGGCGGGCAGTACAAAGGGAGTGGCAGCACTTCACAACCATGCACGTCCTGATATTCATAAGAAATTATCTCTGATAAACAGTTGAAGTTAAATTCTCTTATTAATCAAATTAGCAAGAGAATAACTTAATTACCTGCAGTTTATTTTGCAGTTGCTCCAGCTTGAATTCCTGAACATTGCATGTCATTAGTTCTCTAGATAGCAGGAAGCAAAAAGAAATACAGGATATAAATGCACACTGTGGAATTTGAGAGTCACACATCAATTTTGAGGACATGCGATTCACTGGTTAACCAACCTCCTCCTGAAGTGCTTCCCTCAAACTGGAGACAAGAGTTGCCCTTGATGATTCAGCAGATTTCAGATGCTCAATGCATTCCCTTAATATCCCATGCTGCCCCTGCAATTCTGCCAATTCAGATCCACTTAGTTGCCCTGTTCATCATTGCAGAACCTGTGTCAGAAAGTTAATGACCACGAATAAAAATATAAGCAGCACATAAAAATAATTGCAAGCCCAGATAAAAACATCACAAGCTTATCTGCCATAAAAGTAAAATGACATCAATGCTTTGTAATGTAGCACAACATATAGCATAATGGGAAAAGCACTGTGTATGCCTGTTGGAGTAGCAGAAAATCATACGGAAAAATTAAAACTGCAAGGATAGGCAAAAAAAAATTTTTACGCCTAAGTCTAACCAGTTGTCCGACCTCAAAACATTACTTGGGATTTTAATTCCCAAACCACTGATTCAATTGACTGCCAAGAGTCATTTTCTGATGCTGCAGTAAGCCATGTAGGCAAAGGGTTGCAGATGACAATGTCTCTAGACACACAGCTGGTGCTTCCAGGGGGCAAGTAGCGTAGGCAGCATTCCACTCACAGAGGCAGGAGGTCGCATAGGCAAAAAGCGATTCTGCAAAGCAAGCATGCCACTCGCATAGGCAAAAGCAAAACACTGCCAAGATACGTAGCCAAAAAGAAGAATGTGTTGCCTTCACTTCCACTACAATACAAGGTATCATAGGCGAAGTGGAAATGCAAAAACGGGCGGTGGGTTTCCATGTTGTTCACTTGCATAGACAGAGACAATGCTAGGCTTTCCTCTTGCCAAGTCGCGTAGTTGACGGCAAAACTGGCAGCAAGTTGCATAGTCAAAGATGTCTGACCCGCTGCCAATATCCACAACTAGCTAATCACGATTTAGAGGCAACATGAAGTTGCATAATCAAGGCAGCCATCTCTTGCAGACAACGTCCAAAAGGCTCTGTCCACTCGTGTAGTTAAGCAGCGACGTGAAGAGGTTGAGTAGCCAACACCTCCCAGCAAGTCGCAAGCCACCACCAGGTCGCACAGGCTGGGAAGAAGACCATCTTATGCAGACAACGTTAAGAGACGAGGTCGCATAGGCAACAGCAAAAAGCCTTCCCTGCTTCCATTACCAGGTAGCGTAGTCAAAAGGGAGGGGAGAAAAAAATCTGCACGAGCCACATAGCCAAAACACAACCCTGGTCCTGCTACCAGGAAGCAACAAAAACCAATAGCAGGTTGCATAATTGAGCACGCCCGATTCCGCTACCAGGTAGCATAGACAATCAGAGCTGGTGGAAAATTCTCTTTCCACGTCACATGCTGCAGCTGGGAAAAAATGAGCCACATTCAGAAGTGAAAGAGATTGCTTGATAACGCCACCAAGTAGCGCAAGCAGCAACATCTCTAGGCAGCAGCATTTTTTCCAGATGGGCCAGCTGTCCATCCAGGTCGAGTAACCGAGTCACTGAGTCATGACTCACCGAGTCAAACCTTAGTAAACATCACTCACCCAATCATTTAAAACCTAAGTCTAGGACCAAGTCACTAAGTCACTGATTCGTAACTCACCGAGTCAAACCTTAGCAAACACCAACCATTCAAAAAACCTAAGTTAGGACTGAGTCATCGAGTTAAACCTTAGCAAACCACTTCAAATAACTAAAACCCAGTCAACCTGGCCCACTCGTCCTAAACTTCTCATGGGCAATGTGAGAAAGCTGACCAAAACCCAGTCAACCAGGCCCACTCTTCCTAAACTTCTCATGAGCAATGTGAGAAAGCTGACCAAAACCCAATTAACCTAGCCCGCTATTCCTAGGCTTCTCATGGGCAATTTGAGAGAGTTGAATACCTATTTTCTTCTAGTCTCCTTCAGGTCTAAGCATAATAGAGATCACCCGGTCCTAAGTTCTTCCGGAATATGCGAATTGGGTCATAAACTACCTATTGCCTCTATGATTTCTTATAGTTTAAATAGCAAAAATAACTCAATCTTGATTCCATCCAAGACAAACCAATTGGATCAAAATATTCATTCTTTAGGTTGACTCAAAGTCTAGCAACCCAGTCTAAAGCCATATCACCCTCTCGACCAATTGGCTTAAGGCAATCTACTAAAATTTCAAGTCATCGCAATGTGGTCGGTGATCCCAAAGACAGCACACATTTGTTTGAGAGAGTGTGTTTTATTTTTGAGTCTCCAAATGCATTGTACTTTTCCTTTTAATCAAGGTTTTTCTCCCATTATGGAGATGTAATTAGAACTACTTGTGGTTTAGGATGTGAATATACAATTTTATGATATATATACACATGCAAGTGCAATTAATTGAGGAAAAAAAAAAAAGAAAATTGTTTGATTCATTCCAACAAATGACAAATCATCTTGTGTTCCTTTTGTTTTTGTGTTCCTCTTTTTTGTACTTGTTACAATGCCATGTACCAATAATGATGTCCACAACCATCCATGATTCGTCCTTCTCGTTCCAGTAAATGCTTCAAGATTGCTACTAGTAGGGGTCCAACCACATTAGGTTGGAGTCAACCCAACCCTAACCCTAACCCATTTTTAACCCACTTTTCTAAAACCTCAACCCTAACCCTAACCCATTTTTAACCGACTTTTCAAGTTGGATTGCAGGTTGATCAGGGGTTGACAATTCAGGTTGCAAATGGGTTGAAAACGGGTTAAGTTACATAAAAGCATGAAGTAATCAATCTAGTTAAAATTGTACAAAGATACTAGAGCTTATCAAAATCTAATTATTAAATAGATTGCTGTTGCTTTTATAGATTAATAGATATTAAACTAATTATAAAAAAGAATGGGAGAATTTAGGGTTTTCTATTTTATTAAGTCAGGTTGGTGCCTCAACCCATGACCAACATGTCTAGCAATTCGGGTTGTGTTCAACCCAATTTCCATATTCATCTAACCCTAACCTGATAATAAATGGGTTGGGTTGGCTGGATGACTGGCTGACCCAAACCCAGTTGCACCACTAGCTAAAAGCAGCTGTCTTGCCCAGCCAGAAGGTTATAGAATCTGGCATACCTATATCCTTATTAGCATTGCATCTGACCATAGCATAATAATTGAGTCCCAGTTGAAGTACTATCCAGACTTCTCATTGCAAATTGGACCATTCAATATTTCAATCAGCCAACTGTAGCACTTCAAACATCACATAATCACTTTATGATGTCAGATAAGAAAATGAGAATAATCTATGAATCAATTTCTCTGCCTTGCAAAAATGTTAGGAAAGAAAATACAGCCTTAACCATTTAATAAAGCCTATAATGTCTTTGAGTGAAAATTTCATCACTCATTCCACCATGCTGTCTTTATCAAAGGCATATCAGATTTCAGGCTATTATACTCAGTAAATGACTTGGTTTGTTTAAAGGATCAATGGTTATACTTAGCAAATAACCCTGACATTATAAAAGTAATGACCACTTGTTCTTCAAGACAATTACAAGGATGATGGGAAGTTTGTGTTCCACAGAAGATAAAATAATCAGACACCCCTCTCCCTGTTCATGCATTAGTATTAAACATAACATCTTCATTCATACCAGTAACTGAAGATTATCATGCTCGAGTCAGGTCGAGATGATTAAAAATAAGATGTAAAAGGATAGGCCAGGATAAATGGTAAAAGGATACCTTCCTAACTGATGTTCATATGTCACCAGATGCTTATAACCCGCTTTGGAAAGAAAGTTTGTGGAAGGATTACCTATCTATATGACTATGAAAATAAAAGAATTTATTTAAAATGATAATTATGGAAGATTAAGCTACGATCAATATACTTGGGGAATGATATTCCAATTAGTGAATGAAGCCAGTCAAGAATTTATTAATAAAAAGAAGTTAGATGACACCCAATTTCTGAAAAGTCCTGAATTCAAAGAATACAGTAAATTGTATGGTTTTTTAGTATAACCAATCAACAACAAAAAGATCCAAAACAAAAGAAGAAAAATCAAATAAGAAATAATATAAAAGAAAAAGATTCTATAAAATGAAATTAAAAGAACCAAACATCCAAAAAACGTCTAAAAAGAAATACAATGCTTTAAGTGCAAAAAATTTAGTCACACAGCTGGTAAGTGCTGGAAAAAGAAAGTGAAATACTTCTATTTCTTTGCTTGTGCTCCACAAGGAGAGAGCACTCCCTTAAAAAGACACTACAAGGATTAGAAGCAAAGATAAAACCACAAAACAGGGTTTAGAAACAATGGGCCAAAAGAAGCTTATTTTACAAAAGTAAAACTGCCTGACCAAAGTAATTTGTCACGTAATGCTTATCCGAAAGTGGTGTGTGCTAGTGGATAAGTCGGATAGCTTTTAGAGAGCTGAAAAGACACCTGCTAGCTCATTATCTTTACTATGCATCTTCTCTGAAAAATTGGAGGAGTTTTTGACTATGCTTCTGGCCAAAGATATATGGATCATATTTTGTAATTCCCTCTAGTAAGGATATTAGCCAGTGCTGATTTTAAGTAAATGTCCCTGATGCCACGAAAGGTTGATCTTTAACTTAATCAAAGGCTGATTTTAGAATTTCTTCCTGCTCCTCAAATTTGTCACCATTCTACTGTCCTCTAATAATTTGTCTAACTGAAGAGCAATTAAACTTATGCCATATGGATATCAGCCAATGCTGATTTTGCACAAACATCCCTGATGCTACAAAAGGTTGATCTTTAAGTTGATCAAAGGCTGATTTTAGAACTTCTTCTTGCTCCTTAACTTTGTCACCATCCTGTTGTCCTCTGATAATTTGTCTAACAACTGGAGAGCAATTAAATTTATGCCACCACGTGGAAAGGATTGGATCTCATCTCCATTAATATATCCATATATCTATCAATCCATCCATCTATCTATATTACAAACTTTGATCAAACTTCCCACTAAACTGATTTGCACTCAAAAAGTACAAATTTACCTTTCCACTGAATTGGGTTTTGGAAGAGGTAAATTAATACACAAAAAATGGCTTGGAAAAGGTAGAAGCAAGAGCTATCACAAGCAAATTTCTTCTAAAAGAAAGTGGTGCATTTAAACTGTTGTTGAAAAAAATAGAAGTTCATAAAACAGACAAAAATACCCAAAGATCCAGTCCCTGACCCTAAGAAATTTGCACAAGCATGATTCCCGTGTCATGCGCACAGCTTAGGGGTTCAAGCATCTGATTCATTGGCAATTGATACATTATTCTCCAAGTAAATGCTCCACTGTGTTTCGGCTCCATGTGTCCCTGGGAATTATGGACCTTTTTTCCCAAGTAACCAACACGATGCAGGACTTCCAGTTGGAAGACATGAAGCGCTGTGAAAATTGCAGACTTGGACCATCCTAAGTATATTCCAATTACGATAGCAACCACATTCCTAGTTATTCATGCATCTGATGCATTGGTAATTGGTACATTTTCCCCAAGCAGATGCCCCACTGTGCTTCTGCTCCATGTGGCCACACCAATTAGGGACCTATTTTCCCAAGCAACCAACACAATCGAGGATTTCCAGTTGGAAGGAATGAAGCACAGTGAAAACTGCAGACATTGACTGTGTCGAATATATTCCAATTATGAAACCTCCCTCCCACTCTGAATACATTCTACACTCAACTGGCAAACCAGCTACCCACCATTTGTAAATTCAGTCCATTTGTCAGGGACGCTTCACCAAATATTTTGCATGCGTTAAGAAGAATTGGAAATGGTACTGTACATTTTAAAATATACAGAACTATCAAATAATAAATATTTAGAAGTCATATAGGTAAGTTTTGCACCTGAGTTATAATCACCACCAATATCCTTTTCAACCTTCTCAACAAAGTCCATGGAAGCACTGCATTTGCTCAATACAGAATCTTCATCCACAGGGCCATCATAGACAACCTCATAACTTGACATGATCTTTTCTAGCGCATTTCCAATGACTTGCTTCTGACATTAAAAAGGGAAACAGTTATCAGAAACTCTGAACTTAAATGGTCAAAGAAAAAATATATATAAATCCACCCATTGGCATGCATGCGCAAAAGAATAAGAAATTTCATCACTTTGTAGCTGGGATTTTTTTCATTTCGGCCGAGATGCTCCCGGTTCCTCCCCAAAAGCTCCTCCTTGAGTATTTGCACACGAGAACCAAAGACTTTCCTCTCTTCCCAAATATCAATCTGAGCGACAAATGGTAAATACAATTAAATTAAAGCCGGGAAACAGAGAGCATGACCAGTGATGATAAAATGAAATGGTACGAATTTGAAGAATAATGATGAGAAATAGAAAGTGACGTTTGAGAGAGACAGCATACACAAGCAGTAACTCTATTTGAATATTAAATAAGGGTACATAAATTCCACAAGTAATTAGCTAGTTACTATTTGGGGCCATTTGGACAGATGGAAGCAGGAGAAGAAAAACTTATTTCCCTCCCTCTTTCACTTCATAAGATATTAACCTACTCAGATCAATTCTACCTTTTACACAATTTTAAGTTTTTAACCAATCTGTTCCATCATCAACTCTACTTTTCAACAAAAAAGTCTATTTTATTTTGTCTTGATTCATTACTTTGCTAAGATCGTTTTTCCTCATGCTAGAATTGTTTCTTCCTTATCTCTGGAGCTATTTGGATAGGGATAGATGAAATTTTCCTTGGAAATGGAAAAAAAAATTATGTCAGTATCTTGGAAGATAATAGCAGTCATAAAGTAAATAAAAACAAAAAAAAATATGCTTTTCAGTAAAAAAAAAAAGAAAATAATAGAAAAAGAATGTAAAAATGGACAAATTCCATAGAACAAATCGCCATCAAATTGTATCAAATATGACGCTAGTCAAATTATTCTGTAATAATCTTTATCCTTGTGTGCATGGAAGGTTCATGTAGCAAAGAAAAGGATAGAACCTAGACCAATACATGCATGCCAATGGCGTGTAACATTAGACATGGCTAATGGGCACATGGAATTTAGCAAGTCAACTATGATCGTCGTCGTCGTCATCAATGTTCACTTTATAATTATAATTATTAGGTTATCGCTGATGATTATCATTTTTGGATAGTGAGGATAATTTTTCTCCATGTAAAAAAAAAAAATTAAAAATCCATTGATATGTCAATATTAGAGATTATCACTAATAATTATTGATAATAACCATTTATCATTTCTATCACTAAAATAGAGATAATTATTGCCAATATCACCTAATTTTATCGCTAAAATAGACATGAAAAAAAAATTATTTAATAAAACTTTAGGATTAATAATAATCAATATAAATTCACATTTAAATGAAAAATATTTTAGCGAATCTCATATTCCCTATGTTCAATAGCTCAAATCAAGTTAGCTTTCTCCTTCAAAATCCCATCTTGACTTTAGTCTGTTTGATGTGTTGATGTAAAAGCAAAGCCCATTCCAACTGTTCATCTGCTCAAATCAAGATGATCTCTATCACTGTGATTTTGTGTATGGTCCTTCTATTGGAACCAGATCATCGGCATGAACCAGTACAAATCCCAAAGTCTGGATGCTCCATGTACTGGTCACCCTATGTGGAATTTGAGGGGCCATTCATCTATTGCTTATGAATGATATTTGGACATGCAGAATACTAATGACAGATCCACGCCATTTAACCATATAGATAATATGTTCAAGATCATTTGTTTTGAAATTTACATTAAATTACCAATTGAAATAATTGAGAGAAATGAAATAACGGGATAACATTGTATGTTCATATCTTGCATAGGGAAAGATCAAATTGATCGAATCAAATGTCAGATCTCATACAAATACACCTTTTAGATTTATTAAACATAGAAAATATGATATTTGTTAAAAATATCTTTTATCCAAAATTGAATTTATATTATTATTATTATTAAGTGTTATTAATTCTTTTTTATCATTTCTTATTTATCTCTACTTTAGCAATAAAATTAGCAATATTGGCAACAACAATGGGCAATATTATCCCTCAATAAGCCCAAGAACTTCCATATCTTTCCAAATAACCTTTAACCATATTCTTTTTAGCCTTCGTCTAGTTCTCTTATGGCCTTCTACATTGATGAATTCACTCTTCCTGAATAGCGTAATCTTCGGTCTCCATTGCACAAATCACCCAGGTCTACTTTCTTTCATTTTATTACCTACTGATTGTACCTTAAAGTTATCCCACATTACTTCATTTTTTAATTTAACCTTCCTTGTTTCCCTGTCCATTCACTTTAACATCCTCATTTTAATATGCTTGCCGGAAATACTTTTTGATTGCTTGATATTCTACCTCATAAAGCATATCCAATCTTATAAAAATTTTCTTGAATGACAATGTCAATTCTTCCGTCCAACTTGAATTATATGTACAATGTCCTTATTGATTTCTTCACTTTACTAGAATATTGATCTTAAAAACCTATAGTAGTCATTCTATGATACTCCTTGGTTTAAAATTTTCACTAACTCTTAATTTATATTCTTATTATTGTTCAAATTACAATACATATAGTCAATTTTCATTTGACTTATTCTACAAACCTTAAATTCTAAAATATCTTACCATTTATTTAGTTTCAAATTTATGCCTTTCATCTCATCTACCATTACTATGTCATCAGCAAATAGCATACACCAAGGTACCTCACCTTATTAATGTCTAATAAGCTCATCCATGATCTAAGTAAAGATATTAAGACTTGAAACTGAACCCTAATATAAATCTACAGTCTTGGAAACTAACTCATTTATCTGCCCGTGGTGATCATATTTTGTTATAACTCCAACATGTAGATCTTTAATAATAGCAATATATCTATTAGTAAGTTGTTTCCGCAACAGCTACCATATCAATTCCCTTTAGACCATTGTTATTAAAACCGGACCGGACCAGCCGGTTCGACCGCCAACCGATCCAAGCACTAGTTCAAATAAGGCCAGTTCGGTCTAAAGTTAAAAAACAAGATGGAACGCGGTTCAACCAGTGAACCAGTCCAGCCCGATTCATCCTTAAAATAAAATAAAAAAAAACAAAAAAAATGAACGAAATTTAAAAAGTCCCTCTCCCGCCCTAAATCAGTAAACCCTCACTCGACTTCCCTCTGTGCCGAACCCAATCTCCATTCCAGCGTCGGCAGCATCTCCCTCTCCATCTCTAATCATGTGTTGGCCATCTCTTGCCCTAAATCGGTAAATCCCAAAATAAAACCCTTGCCAACTACCCTCTGTGCCAAACCCAACCTCCATTCCGGCGCCGACAGCATCTCCCTCTTCATCTCCAGCCCCGCGTTGGCCCTTTCCTACCCTAAATCCCTAACGAAACCCTCTCGCCCAATTGCCCTTTGCACCAAAGTGTTGAACTCAACATCCATTCCAGCGTCGACATCGTCTCCCTCTCCATCTTCGATCACGCATTCCTCGAGCAACCCCAACCCACGACCATCGACGGCGACCTAGTGAAACTTGGAAATCCCCCTTCCCTCTCTCCCTATCACTCAGCTCCAGCGTCTTCGATGTCCCTTCCAGCTCCGACGTCTTGAGGCTAAGAAGTTCTGTGATTATTTCAATGATGCCCCACTAATGAAGGTTACTGGAAGGTTTCATTCGGTGGAGATTTTCTAATCTGCCCCACTCTGACTGCTAAAGGATGTCCCCAGTACTCTGTCCCGTTTTTTATCTTCATTGTTGATTCCAGGGCTAGGAAATTTCAGCATTAGATATAATTTTATTGCATTAGTTCCATTTGTTGGTCTATTTAATTTTTGTGATTCATGATTACTTAATGTCACATACAATTGGTTTCAAGAGCATTCAATTATATTATTTCCCTAATCATTTCTTTATATTTCAGACAAATTAACCATGCTTCAAGAGATACTTTCTTTGCTCTGCCAGTTTATACTTATCTCACATTATTCCTTCTTTGAAAGTTGAACATCTAAAGTTTGTCATTTTGTTGTGGATATAGTTGGAGTTTTAAAGGTTAAAGAAGCATAAATGTCAATTGTGAAGAGTGAAGACCGGTGGATTATTCCAAATTTTAAGGTCAATTTTATTTAATTATCTTATATTTTTTTTACTTGTATAGTTAAATTATCCATGAGTAATAAATTATACATTTATGCTTTTCCATTTTGATTATTATACTTTATTTTTTGTTATTTTGGGCACTCGAATCATTATTTCATGCATAATATAATTATTATATTATTAAAAAAATTTATAATATTTATATATTTTTAAAGTTATTAAATCTTTATGACATTATAATTATATAATATGACGTCACGGTTCAAACCGATTCAATCGAACGGTCCAACCGGTTTGAATCAAACCAGCCTATTGGCTAGTTCAATTACCAATCCAGTTTTGATAACATTGCTTTAGACTCTATCATATACTTTTTCTAAGTTAGTAAAAACCATAAAGAGATTCCTCCTTTCCTTTCTATTTCTCTATTAATTTACCTAAATAAGAAAATAGCTTTAATAGTTGATCTTCTTCTTAACATAAATCTACATTTATTTTCAGAAACATTTGCTTTTTCCTTAATCTTTACTCAATTACTCTTTTCCAAAACTTCGTAATCTGAGTCAAAAGTTTTATTTGATGATAATTAGAACAATTTTATTCATCTTCTTTATTCTTATAGATTGATATGATAGTACTGCTCCTTGATTTATATGACATTTTCTTTGATCTTAAAATCTTATTAAATAGATTCATCAACCAAATTAAGCATTCATCTCCCACCCACTTCTAGACCTTAATTTATATATTATCCGGTTTTAGCTTTTCCTATTATCTTCTTTCTTAGGACTTTTTTTACTTTAGATACTTTAATTCTATGAAAATTAATGCTATCATAATTTTCCTTTACATGTGTACTTATCTCTAATTTTATACTTTCCAATTGGTCATTATTTAATAAATTATAGAAATAATTTTCCATATTTCCCTCTAATTTTATACTTTCCAATTGGTCATTATTTAATAAATTATAGAAATAATTTTCCATATTTCCTAACTTTAATCGTCCTTGATCAAGACTCTTTGGTCTTGATTTTAATGCACCTGACATAAGCAAAGTCTCTTACACCTTATTTCTCTTAATTATGCCAACTTGAATATACCTTTTTCACTTTATCCAATATCTAATCTATTAGAAAGATAATTTGAAGGTTTATGTTTAGCGAAACTCATTACTTTCTTAGTATACCTTTAAGAGTTCTTACAATGTTACAAAATTCATTTCTATGATTTTGTCATTTGTTACTAATAACCTTTTTGAAATCCTCTTCCCACCACTGAGTTTTCTTACGCGAGTGCCTACTACCTTATATGTCTCTCTAGACTTTTCTAATGCATTCTATCATGTCATTCCATGATGACTCTATTTCAATGTCTTTTGAATTTCCTCATTTTCTCCTATCATCTTTTTATTAAAATGTTCGATATTATTTCCTTCCAAATTCCATCATTTACTTTTAAAAGTTATACTAGTTACTAGTTTAAATTTTTGTATATATGTATACAATTTTTGTATATATGTATTAATTATCAATAACCTATGTTGCTTATTTAAACTTTCACCTAAAATGACCTTACAATCCCAAGATATAACCAATCAACCCTCATAAGAAGGAAAAGATCGATTTGCCTTGTATATGACCCATTCTTAAAAATTATCAAGTGTTCGGCTCCTTTTTTTTAAACAAGTTTTTCATCATCATAGCAGCGACACTAAGGCTCCTCATCTACATCTCTGGTGACACAGGTTTGAATTGCATAAATAGCCTCTTCAAAAAATGAATGTATGATTGAGTACATCTTGCTCTCCCCATACTTCACATTAGTGGAAACCTCGTGCACTAGGTATACCCTTTATCATCATCATCATAGAAATAAGAAAAATAGAGAAAGGTCAAACAAGACATGACTAGAAGTCACTAAGGGCCTGTTTGGCCTGGCGGAGAAATTTAAGCTCATTTAATAAGCTCATTTATATATAGAGTTTTTTCTAAAAGCTCCGAATCATTGCTTCGATGTAAAAGCCAAAAACCAGCTTTCACGGTTTTCTAAAAGCGCATAGATGTTCCAGCCAAACAAACACATATAAAACATAAGCTTGTTTTGACATCGAAAAGTGCTTTGGAGCTCTCGAAACGCACGACCAAACAAGCACTAAGAAAGACATGATAATGCTTAAGCTTACTAAAGATATAACCCAAAATCAACAAGAGCAGTGCAACAAAAACCATGTAGCTGACCTTGCTTAGGTTGGAAAACAACTTACAATGATGATGCTTAAGTCTTTTACCAGCTAAGCGGGTTAACCACATGGATCATGTTATATCATTCCTATCAATCTTGAGTTATGTTTTTAGTAAGCCTAAAAGTTTCCTAACTAGTGCAGTTTCCATTCTTCATTTTACATGACTAAACCACTTTAAGTCTATGTTTCTATATTTCATTACTTATTGATTCTACCTTCAGGTTATGTTAATTGTAGTCCATTTATCGAAGATAACTGTTTGCTTATATTAATTTACTTTATTTCTAAGTTTATCTTTGCTTATTTTACCACTTATTCATCCCAACATCCTCATTACAATCACACTCATTTTATGTATACATTATCCTTTAACTACCCAAAATTCTACCCCATAAAGCATGTCCAATCTTATAACCGTCTCATAAAATTTTCCTTTTAACTTAATTGACACTCAACAATTACATAGAATTTCAGAAGCGTGACACAATTTATTACACTAACTTGAATTATATGGGTCCATTTGGGAATAAGGCAAAGAGGTGGGAAAAAAGACTATAGAAATCTAAGGGAAAAGAGTAATTGGGTTAATGATTAGAAATAAAAGTGAATAAAAACAAAACAGCTCGGCATTTTTGCATCAGAAGCTCGAAAACAATGACTGGAAATATAGGTAATAATTAGACGAAGTGGGTTTGCTAGGTAGTTAAGATGTCTCACATTTAAAGGTGTAGGAGAAGAGGGAAAAGGGTGGAAAACTTTTCCAACCTTTTTCTTCATTACCAAATAGAGCCTATGAGTAATATACTAATATTAAGTAATATTCTTGTCAATTTCTCCACTTCCATGAACTATTGAGCTTAACTAAAATGGTCATTTCGTAGTATTACATGATCTACAATCCTAATGGGCCCCTCATTCATATTCTTATCATTGTTGAAGTTACATTCCAATTTTTTTTTTTGTTTGGCTAACTCTAAAGCTCTTAAATTCAAAAGTATCTCATCATTTATCTGGATTTAAATTTAAACATTTTGTCTCATCTATCAAAAGATTTAAAACTATGTCATTTGCAAATAACATACACCAAGGCACATCTTTCCATAAATGTTTAATGAGTTCATCCATGACCAAAATAAAGAAATAAGGGCTTAGAACCAAACATTTATGCAAGCCTATCATGATCAGAAACTCACTAATTTTTCCACTCATGGTTCTCACTTTTGTTATAGTTCCGTCATACATATCCCTAATAATATCTATGTATCTACTAGTAACTTATTTCTTTTTCAAAATTTTCCATATTAATTCCTCAAAAGTCCTATCGAATTCTTTTTTCCAAATCACTAAAAATTTATTCTTCTCTCTATTTTTCCTTAAATTGCTTAAAAAATAGCTTCAGTAATTAATCTTACTATCATAAAAACAAACAAATTTTCCATAAAATTTGTTTCAGATCTTCAACCTTATAATGTTATTAAATAAATTCAACAATCAATTTAAATTCGTATCTCCCATACACTTTCACACCTCAATTAATATACTATCCAAACCTAGAACTTTTCCCACATCATTTTTTTCAAAACTTCCTTCACTTTAGATACTCTAATTCTATAAAAATAGGCAAGATCTTTATTTTCCTTTATATTTCATTTTCATCTAATTTCACTCTTTTGGGTCGCCATTTAGCAAACTATAAAAATAACTTTTCTTTCCCTAATTCCATCTTTTATTAAGACTCCTTGATCTTCACTTTAATATGTCTAATATGAGTTAAGTCTTTATCATTTCTTCCTCTTAATTTAACCAACTAAAATGTATCTTTTTCAACTTGTCTAATCTCTAATTTATTATAAAAATCATCATAAGCCATAATGCCTTATATTTAGCTTTGCTAATAACACTTTTCTAGTATATTTTTTGAAGTTCTTATACTGTTGTAAATTTATTTCATTTTTATCGTTTTGCCATTTTTTAAAAATTCTATACATCATTTATAGCCTTTTAGACATCTTAAGACACCACCAAATTTCCTTATATAAGTATCTATTATCTTTATATATTCCTAAGATGCTTTTTCCTACTTTTTAAAAGCATTCTACAATCTTAGATTCTACTTCAATGTCTTTTACATTATCCCGATTTCCTCTTCTAGAATCTTTTTTATTAAAATATTCTATGTTGTTTCTCTAGAAATTCCATTATTTAATTTTAAAACTTACATTAGTATCATGTTCCTCCTTCCATTTGTGTGTATGCATGCATGTATGTGTGTTTGTATATTCATTATCAATAATCTATGTTGCATATTTAAAGTCTTATTATTAGCATAACTTAAGGATCCCTACGTAATGACTAATACACCTTTCTAAAAAAAATATATTTGACCCAAATATGACTCTTTTAATGGTCATCAAATGTTCATCACTTTCTTCTTTTAAAACAAAAAAAGGGATTTACTAAAGCTAAACCCTATGTCATAGCAAGGTCTAAAGTGGCATCACCTATCTCATTCCTCGCACCAAAACCAAGTTCTATAAATTCTCTGATTACCCTATTCTCTTTCCCTACATGCTCATTCAAGTCTCTTCCTATTAATATTTTCTCATAATTTAGTATTACTTGTATTAAAAAATCCATGAAGACCCAAAATTGTTTATTAATTCCAACATCTAGTACTACCTATGCTAGCGACTTTGATTATCTGTCAACTAGAAGTTGTATTTCTATAATCTTATCACTAACTCTATTAACATATAACTTTATCTCTTAAGTTTCTTTTTATTTTTTTTTTACCACTATAGCTATTCTATTTCCTTTTTGTCATTCTCTATATATCATCATTAATATCTATCTATTTCTTTGGCCTCTAGCTCTTTCCTCTTAGTCTCCTAAAGGCAAGTTATATGTATCCTCTTTCTTCTCATAATGTCCATTAACTCCCCTCTTCCAAAAAGAGTTCCTAACCAACATTTTTAAGGAACAAAATGAATTATATATACCTTTGGGCTAACTTCTTATCTGTGCACAACAATGCAAGAAACCTTTCTACTTTTTACTATAATTGGGCCATATTGTGGCTCGTCACTTCTGAACAAACACCTCGGCAACTCTTCCCCATTTCAAACTACATCTAGGTTTTGATATAGTGCCACTTATAGAGAACATCATAGCATTGGAAATCAAAACGTCACTTCAGAATTCTACGTATAAGAGGGGAAAAAAATATTGATACTGACTGCCAACCCATCCTCTTTTATCCAAGCTTGGGACCAACAATAGAAGCAAAACTCCTACTAGTAGAGTTTAGTACTTTGAGCAAGGCCAAATTGCCCAATAAGAGGATTTAGCAATTAGACTAACAATATGGCCAAATCACCTCCCTCCCTCATGAAACTGCACCCTATGGTACCAATGTCAGGTTGATATCAAGATGTTAGGTTAATGCAAATATAGCCATTGACATGGACAAACTCGAGCATGGTGTGAATTCAAATTACTAACACTATATTGGTACCAATGTGTATAAGGATGCAAATGTATGCATCCCCCCTTTCTGAAAGGTTCAAAAGTTTAAGTTCACTTAAAAAATGAAATATAACAAAATAAAGGATGAATTTGTGGCCAAAGCGTAACAAGTCCAATAAAGAGTTGACAACCCAAACAAGGCAACACCTATGTGAAAAAAAAGAAAGGGGAAAGGGCTTTCAATATCTATTATCAGATAGCCTACTCTCATGTGTCCACCTTGAAAAAGGAATACTAGTTAATAATTGTTTCGATCATTACATATTCCCAGCAGATATGCATAAAATATCACCATATATCATGTATTCATAATAAGTTTTATGGTTTTCATTTGATAGGCTTTAACTAGCATGATTAAAATTAAGAAAATTTTCACATAGACCGATATGTGTATCTAAATATTTTGGATCAGTCAACATTTGACTTGATAATACAGAACGTAATATCATAGAACATTTTTCATGTTAGCCCCTGTTGCTAAGGTCCATTAAGAGGCATTAAATCACCCTAATGACTAATAACTTTTAAATTACAATTCCCAAATTGCCCCTAGTTGGGAAATACACAAGGGTTCATCATCCCATCCCTACTCCCAATGAACTGACATTAACACAGTAACATTTGAATTCCCACCAGTGATGGATAGCTTCACAGTCCACCCCTGATGACCACTAAGTTTCCCACCCTCATCAATTGTTCCTTTTGTCCCCATTGCATCACATTCAACCTCCCTTTCATTTGTTTAGTATGGTCTTGCAACCCCTGTCCTCCAAATCACTCTATTAGAACTTGGATGCAAACTCAGCCAAATCACTTGAGGATTCTCACATGTCCGCTAAACCTCCCCAAATTACTCTAGCAACCTAGCTTCTTTGGCTCCGGACATCTGATGTGGACATCCATGATAATCAATATATTTATCTAAGATCCCTATTTAATCATGTTAGTATTTTTTTATTTGCATAATTAAACTATTCATGAGTAATAATTATGTATTTATGCTTTTTCATTTTAATTGTTATACTTTATTCTTTGTTGTCTTAGGCCTCTAGAATCATTCCTTCATGCCTAATATAATTATTATATTATTTAAAAAAATATAATATTTATATATTTTTAAAATCATTAAATCTTTATGACATCAAAATTATATAATAATGACGTCACGGTTCAAATCGATTCAATTAAACAGTACAACCAGTTCGAATCAAACCAGCCTATTGGCCGGTTCAATTACCGGTTCGATTTTGATAACATTGCTACATGGTACTCACTCCATGTGACTTAACAATTCTACTCCACTCATTAGATTTAAAATTGTTTTAGAATATGAAATTTAAATTTGATGTTATTATTTGGTCTGAAAAGTAAGATTAATTAAAGTTATGGTTCAAACCAGTTTGAACCAAACCAGTTGACCAAGCGGTTCAATTACCAGTTCGGTTCTAATAACATTGAGAGGTGTTAATTCTAATCGCTAGAGATATTTTTTGAGAATTTGGAATCCACTAATCTTTGCAAAGATTAATGTGTTCCTCACTATAAACTCTTAGGTTCCTTAATTTTTGTGTTGTGAATAGCATACACCTCATAATATTTATTACATTACTTTTTTTAATATCTGCACCAAATCATATTAATTTTTCTTTTACATATTTTTGCTAGCATCCTTATCATTATAGTTGTGCTCATTTGCATGTTATGGTTGTCTTTATCCTTTCAACTAGTTTATACCTATTGTGTTGTTGTTTCACATATTTTTTTAGCATACTTAGCATTCTAGTGCATTCATTTGCATGTTATTATTGTCTTAATCCTTTTTAACTACGTTTTTGCACTCTAGGTATTACCATTCACATATAGCCATTGCCCTTTCTAATTATTGGTATTTGCATTCTAGGTGCAATTATGTGGATGCCCAAACATAGCATTCTTAAGAATGATAGGAATATGCATGTGAATTGATTATATGAGTTGGTAAAGGGAATTTATGACCAATTGAGGGTTTATGAGCATAATTCAATGAGATTTCAAACAATACAAATGTTCGTTTGGGAACATTTGAGGCTTCTATAAACTGCAACAATAGTTTTGGGATGAGGGTTCCCAACATGACATAAAAGAAGTGGGCAATCGACATCACATTAAGTGAGATAATCATAAAGGGAACCATGGTGTGCCTGAAGTGAAAGTTTATGCACCTTTCAATGCGAAATCTGATCCCAATTCCCAAATCCTTTAAATTGGCTGGTAAACTGCTAGTGTTCGACCTATTGACAATTAAGGATCTATCAGTGCTCCCAAGAAAGATATTATTGCTTTTATCAGAGATAATATCACTTTTATTAGGAAACTTTACCAAAAAATAAAAACACTAAAAAATTGTTAATAAAACTCCACGATAAATTAAGATAAACACACACATTTAAGCCAAATTACTTTTAATGTCAACATTTAAGTACATAAAATGCCAACACATTTAGTATGACTTTAATACTCGAAAAATTGAGTATACATTGATTTAAACCAATAAAAAATATATATGTTCTTACCTCCAATATCATAGATAAATTGAAGATGTTATTGACAATATCTCCGATAATATAGACAAATTAGCAATAATATAGATAATATCTCTGATATTATCGATAAAATCTAGAATAAATAAAAATATCAGTTTCCAGTAATATAGTTTATCAATCACCACCCAAAAAGATATAATCGAAGATAATATCAATAAAGCGAACACTAATTTCAAGTTGGTGGAATCCTAGGACCATGAAGACAGACATTACAATTTTCCAACCAATGGAAAACAAGGCTATCTAATGAAACAGACTACAAATGACAATAGACCTGTACATTTACAAATATATGTTGTTGCATTAGACATCAAGGATGAGACAAAAAGCCTACAAGCTCTCGAAATGCTTAATTAATGTAATGAACCACCAAAGCTGAGACATGCCAGTGTGTTTAAACATAACCCTGTCTTCCAAAGTTTATATAACTATAGCCATATAATGCATGAAGTACATGCATCGATGTAATCAGCAAAAAGAAAACAAAAAATTGAAAAGATAATGTATAGAGAAACAGAAAAATAGAAGCATGATAAACCTAAACATACCAGTCGAATTGCAGCATTTCTTCCAAATTCATCCCCATTATGAATTACATCGCTTAAAGCCTCAGGGAGAACTTTCCAAAATTCAGTAACAAATTCTAAACCCTTTCGCCGGCTGTTCTGCAAAATATCATTAGCAAGATAGAGAAAAGACACTCTCTGTTCCTGTGGAGAACAATGAAACTGCCTGTCCCATGTTTCCACAACTTGTTTAGCTCTCTTCCTATGAAAAATACACCAATGCGATAAAGCTAGACTGTGTTAAGGATACTATAACACATTCCGAGAAACATTTTTAACTAATAACAGTTAAGAGGAACAAAACCAAAGGCCAGAAAAAGCAAAAGGAAATGGTGATAGATCATGTGGCTTATATAGCATTTGCCATGCGCACGGTAGTTATCTTGTTTTAATGATTGACAAAACCTTTATTTTCCTGTGAGATTGTCTTACTGTGAATGGTCATGTTTCTTTTATTTCACCTTATTACTTGCATAATTCTACCCATTCTTGGTATTTGTAATTTTGATTGAGAAGTTTATTGTTCTTGATATTGGAAAATGTGTTTTGCTTCCATTCTTAAAACATTGACCTTTCCATTCATAATCATTGACGTTTTCCTGCAAGCCATCAAGGTTGGACCTTGAAATTTTGACCTTTTTAAGACAGAAAGTAGCTGTGTTCTCTGTGTCTAATCAATTAACTTTTTGCCTAGAAACATCGACAGTTTAACCTAAAGATGTCAATGGACCTATTGCAAAACACTGATGGTTGTAGTTCAAATCTGTTTCACAGAAGTTGCAGATTTTCTGAATTCTCAACACTACAACAGCAATTTCGGTTGAGATCTCTTAACTTCTGTTGTTTTGTTCCTTGGTGTTTAGAAGTGCTCTTCAACAAGAAGAAAGTTTTCAACAATGAATCAAGGATCTAATATGGGTTGATAACTTCGAGTGTGATGCCACATGGAACCTTGAGAAATCCAGAAGACAGTTTGGTGAGACTGTATTATAAGTTAAACTAGTCACAGACTAGTGGAACCTAGAAAAAAAAAATCTTTGAGAGTAGAGTAGGTTTTAAGTTTGGACCAGACCACTATACTGCTGTGTTTATATCTGCTATGTGTGCTTCCTTAAGTACCATTTTGATTTTGAGATATATTTGAGCACTACATTTTATTTTGCTCGGTTGACTTTTCAAGTACTCAATTCAGGACTAACTGATCATGCCTCATTGCACCCTTAGATCTCTGAACCATCCTTCCTCCACATCAACTTGAAAATGCTGAGGTCAAATCATCGCATGAAATAACAGTTCTGTAAAGGAGCTATTTGGTTTGGCTGAAATAAAAATTCACGTAAGCAAAATGAAATTGATTTCCACAGCTTGATCCGGTGACCTTGTTGACAAATAACAAGTGATGAAATCAAATTCCTTTCTAGAAGAATAAGGAAATTGACTTCTCTTTCCTCAGATCTCATCTGAAGTCATTTCACTTTCATCAACTGCAAACTGAGGAAAAGAGAATTCAAGAATGGATAAAATGTTAACGCATTTTTTTCTCAATGAGTTTTAAACTTTCCTCTGAGTAAGTTGTTTCATTTCTCTAGAAATAAGATTTCATCTTATTAAACACTTCCCTAGAAAAAAAAATTTCCAAAAAGTAGTTCAGATAGTTACAAAAAGTCAGCACAAGAAAATACCACTAAAAATGTAGATGATATAAGAACAGAAACTCCAGGTGAACATCATAGAATATATGCATCGACCATTCCTCATTTAGCAAAAAAAAAAAAAAGCAAAAATTAGCAGCCACGGAATGGGATAAGACAGAGTAACATACAAACATTCTTACAGAACAATAATAAACAATGCATGTAATTCTTAAATAAATTGATGATGAAATAGCTCAAGGGATACTCTCTATGCTCTGTTGTGAGTTATTGAGCTTTGCAAGCTTGTCAACCAAAATCTGCCCATTGAATGTACCATCCATTGCTACTAGCACAAAAATTAAACGATCTACGAAGACATAGAACCTACAGAGAGGAAAAAGAAAAAAGAGGGCAGAGAAAAAGGAAAAGTTTCAGTGTCTCCATTGATTATCAAAAAGAATAACATCGAGTTGGCATATCTAGAATCCAGATGATCAATATAAACATTTTTGCCTCGACAGAAGAAATGTATGCTGATAACTAACAATTAACGACAAAATGAAAAATAAGAAACAAAAATCAAAACCAATATCTACATCATTCTTTCCAAATCCCAACTCACGACTCTACTTTATTTACTAAACCATTGAACCATTATCTGATTATCAATCAGAGTGCACAGAAAAAGTTACAGCCCAAAATGGATGCCTTTGCCATAATAGACATGTTTTAAAAAAGCATGATGTTGGCAGAACGAACAGCTCCAGGAGTTGCAAATAGCATAGCATCCCGCAAATATCTTCAACCATTAAAAAACCATGACTCAACATTGAGTGAATAATTAGATTGTTAATGAAAAAAAAAATACTCATAAAAAAATAAACCCCTCGAGATAAAGAATTCCAAACTCCATTAAAGAAAAGAATTCCAAATTTCAGTAAAGATAATGACTCTTATCGTTTTCCAATTCGTACAATCCCAATGCAAAATCAGATATATTGAAGTAATAGAAAAGAAACTCCTTCCTGAAACTTCTTCTCCCAACATAGAGAGAAGAAAACAAAACGAGAAAAGCAAAAACAAATTACCAGAATGGTATAGAGAGATGAAAACGCAAAACGAGAAAACCAAAATCCAATTGCCAGAATGGTATACCCAAACACTTAAAACCCCTTCCGGAATACGCTCCAACATTCCGAAAAATAATAAGATTTTTCAAAGCGGCAAAACCGGATTCTTTCCCCAGTAAACAGGAATTCAAAATTCCCCCTTTCTTCAAAAATAAAAAATAAAAATGCAAAGAAGAAGAAGAAGAAGAAAAAGAAGGGGAGAGAGAATGAGAGAGAGAGAGAGAGAGCAAATTAAAACCTGAGAACTAGAATGCTGTGCTGAGAACTAGAATGCTGTGCAAGGAAGAAGCGATAAAAGTCGATTCTTCATTTCCCTCTCTTGCCTCCTGCGGATTATACGTGACTTCGTAACTGAAATTAGGGTTTTCGTTATTTTAAGGAAGATGGTTTTTCTAGAAACTGTTTCAATTCACGTTTTCTAGAAAAATAAGACATATGAAGAGATGACAGAGAGTTTAGCTTCCGGTACCGCCGGTACGCAGGCAAAAAGAAAATCTGTTCTAGAATCCATTGCAACGCTTAGCACTTGGAGTTCGGGGACTCATTTGATACTCTGGCGAATGCTGATGCTCGCGTACTCCATAATTACGCTACTGCTGGTAGTACATCCTCCTGATGTAAAATCAGGCTGGTTCAAAACTCATAATTCCTAAATATTTAACTGTTCTTTGTTGATATACGATTTTTCAATATATTCCACCTTCAACTGTCCCATTAGTTCCATCAAATATCTTTTTGTTTTATTATCTATAAAGAGCAATTATCGTAAATTGGAAATGTTAGATTTAGCTTGGATTGTTTAAAACAGTGAAAAAAGGGAAATTTGACACTGATTTGGTGCGCACGGGTACCAATGTTTTGCCGGTAGAGCACTTCGCCTTGGAGCAGATCAACGATGTTTTGCTGCGGTGTACGCTGCTACTCCCGTGTAGTAAAGCAGCGGTGTAAGTTATTCATCGTAATTGACGTTATCATGAAACGATCAGGGCCGTCCAAATTGCTTCTCACATTTTTGATAAATCAGGGGCACAAATTGAAATACAATATAGCAAAAAATATTTCTAGTAATAGCCGTTTTACACTTGGACAGTCTACATTCGGTTATAAATATTCCGTGAACACGGTAAACGAAACGGGAACCTTGTGTTGTAGTAACCGGGTTCTTCGGGATTTCCTCGGAATCTCCAAAAAAAATTTAATGTAATAATTTAAAATTATTTTAATTAAATATTCAAACAACAGCGGCATTTAGAAATATATAAATTATATAAAAAATATGAAATACATTTACATAGATATTTAAATGTCATAAAATTTAACAAAAATATTTATCCATATAAGAAAAATACCTTGGAAGATACAAATGTCTAAATTATATACTACTGAATTGAATATTTATTTTCAAATTATTCTGATAGTTAAAGGACTAATTAGTTGGCTTGGATATTATCTTTATCATTTTGCGTAAATTAGTGAACCCAGCAAAAATTTTAGTACAAAAATGAAACCAGTATGAATTTTTTATAATTGAATAAACTTCATGGTAGACTTGGTTTCAATGTTACTAACATGTGTGTTAAAATGTGTTTGAAGCTTTTGAGCAATGCTTTTTATACTATATAGTTTATGTAACACAAGGGTAAATTTGGATAATTGCACATGTGCGGTAGGATGTGTGATCACTATTATACTTTTTTTATTATTAAATTTCACTCCACACCTCGACTAAACAAAGTAACATCTATTATACAATTTGTACTCAAGGGTGGCAGAGCCAAGACCTTTGGTTGGGGGCAAATTTTATATTTTAAATATTAAAGATTTAAATATTTTTTTTTTATATTATATTATATCATAGCATATTTTCATAACATAAATTTACTAATAAGCTAATAAATAGTTAATTAGTTAAATAATAAATTATAACACTTCAAAATAAATATAAAGATTTTATAATTTTTCTTAATATTTTTTAAGATTTTTTAAATTGAATAATACATAATTAAATATCAAATACACCATCTAAAGTTCCTTAAGTGTAAAAAGGGAATAAATGAGAATGAAATCTTAAGTTAAAATAAGAAAATTTTAATACAACAGCGGCATTTAGAAATATATAAATTATATAAAAAATATGAAATACATTTACATAAATATTTAAATGTCATAAAATTTAACAAAAATATTTATCCATATAAGAAAAATACCTTGGAAGATACAAATGTCTAAA
>JAYJMB010001459.1:0-13404 GCA_036873735.1 Pouteria campechiana
TCTCAACAATACTATAGGCACTGAGGACAACACTGAAAGGGTCAATAGGCAAATTGCCCTTCATGTTACTTATGAATCCAAAGCCGTGATCCCCATAAAACTCAAAATCCCCTCCGCCTAGATTGCTAATTTCAATGAAGAGGTTAACAAAGAGGCCCTGGAAAATAACTTGGATTTGCTAGAGGAAACAAGGACCAATTCCTAGGCCAAAATGGCTCAACAACAAGCCCAGGTCAAGGAATACTATGATTGAAAGGTCAAAGCAAGAAGCTTCAAAGAAGGAGATCTAGTTCTGAGGAAAGCGTCCATCAGTAATCCTACCCACATGAAAGGCAAAGTTGCTCGGTCTTGAGAATGATCGTATAGAATAGTCGAAGTCTAAGATAATGGAGCTTACCGATTGTAGAGGCCAAATGGCAAAAGTATCCCAAAAACTTAGAATGCAGAACATTTGAGGATATACTATCAATAAAATTTCCTTCTATTTTTGTGGCAAATGTACAATCAGTTCAGCAAAGTAATAAATATAGTATTATATTCCTCAACTAATGAATAAACCAGTGGCTCTTCCTAATTCCATTCGCTGAACCAAAGAGTGGGTCTAACAAAGATCTTTGAGTTTTTTATCTTACTATATGCCCAACCAGAAGGAGTTTCTGGTCCTGCTATATGCCCAACCAAGAGTTTTTAGTCTGGTTATATGCCTAAATGGAAGGAGTTTTTGGTCACGCTATACGCCCAACCAGGAGGAGTTTTCAGTCCCGCTATACACCCGATTGGAAGGAGTTTCTAGTCCCGCTATATGCCCGACTAGTAGAAGTTTTCGATCCTACTATATGCCCGACCAAAAGGAGTTTCTGGTCTTGTTATATGCCTAATCGGAAGGAGTTTCTGTCCTGCTATATGCTAGACCAAGAGAAGTTTTTGATCTCGCTATATCTCTGACCGAAAGGAGTTTCTAGTTCTACTATACACCGGAGTTTCCGGTCCCATCATATGCCTGATCGGAAGGAGTTTATGGTCCCACTATACGCCCAACTATGAGGAGTTTTCAGTCCTGTTATATGTCCGACCGGAAGGAGTTTTTGGTTCCTCTATATGCCCGACCAAGAGGAGTTTTCAGTCCTTCTATATGCCCGACGAAAAGGAGTTTTTGGTCCTGCTATATACCCAACCAGTAGAAGTTTCCAGTCCCACTATATTCCCGACCGAAAAAAGTTTCTGGTCATGCTATATGCCCAACCAGAATTAGCACCCAACTAACATTATTCCGGTCCCATATACAAAAGCTTGGAGTTTTTGGTTAGGTAAATAGCCCATCGGGAAACACAAGTGAGAAAAACTTTGTAGATCATAGTTTGGTTCCACAAAAGCGCATGAAAATGGGCCAGGTTATAAGCAAAATCGTCGGGAAATACACAAGCATTTCACACATACTAAGAGCACCAAAAAGAAAAAACATTTAACATAAATTCAAACTTCCCCGTCTAATTGAATGTCTTCTTAATCTATTCTGGAGAATTTCTTAGCAACTTTCTTTTTACATGAATCAAAGGCTTACCTAAAATAATCAGCCATTTGCTTAGCAACACCTCTTGACACTCAGGTTTCATTGTCAGTTGCTCCAAACATAATTAGTGGACCTGAGAAAGATCTACAACATGCTACTCCCTCAGCATGCTAACCTCCTGCCATGTTGACTCCTCCCTACCATAAGCCCCCACCTCTATTCTTGTTAGCTATTCCACCTTGGCATTAATGGCTGTAATAGTAGCATCACGCTCGGCCTCCATCTTGACGAGTGAATCGTCGGCTACCCTCTGTGCAAGCACAGTAGCATCCCGACCCACACGTATCTCATCTTCCCTAGCCTTGATCATGGAAGCTGTTCCATCCAATTCATTAAAATGGTTCCGCTCCTCTTCTAACTCTACCTTCGCAGTGGTGAGTTTGGCGATAGTGCGATCCCGTTCATTTTAAACCTTAAAAGAGGCAGCCTACCTCCTCCGCCATCCTTCAATCTCTTCCTCCACCTCCTCCAACTACTCGGACTGGATCCACAATTGATCTTGGACAACTACAAGCTACTGCATAATGATCCTCATCCAATCAATAAAGCTCTGTCTAGTGCACTCTGCATGATATCAAGGGTAGAATCTATCACCAGGTTATCCCAATGAATACCAGAGTTTGGGAACGAACCATGGGGCAGGCAAGCTTGGTGATGAAGATAACCACTTTTGCTAGATTCTCCAGAGGGAAAGTTATTGATGCCACCCCCCTTGGAGCAGCACCGACTAAAGTGGAAGGCTAAGAAGAGTCATCTCCAAACAAGTACCTTCAGCTGGAACAGAGCCAGGGGAAGGATGGATAAAAGGGGCAAGAATCGAAGGAATAGGCATGAAGAGAACAAGGGGGAAGGAAGCAGTAGACGTAGAAGGAACAGGAGGTGTAGAGAGTGGCAAGAACACTGCCACAAAGGGTGATGGTAGAGAAACACTCATAGGATCGAAACCAGTAGATGATGGGACTGCGACTGATGACAAAGGAGCGAAGGAAGAATGTATGGATACAAAATGGACCACTCCTCTGAGGAGTTCATCTAAATCTCCCCTAGAGGACAAAGCGTCCTCAAAAGTCAACCTTAGACGAGGAGATGAGGGCTAGTCCACTCCACCGAGTCAATCAAACCTGTCGAAGGAAGAGGTTTGAGAAGAATGCGAGGGGCTCCTCCAGATGAAACATCGAAGGGGCCCATGCTAGGGGAACAAATTACATTGACTAGGTCCAGCTGAGAAGGCAAACCTGCTACCCCCTCTCCATGGGATCCAGAAGAAGGAAAAGATGGAGAACTAGAGAATACCTTGGGCTTCCATTTCCTGGTGATGATCTTGATCCTCTATTGCACAGATGGGCCTGCACCTCCAGTGGGAGGGGTCGAGGGAATGGAAGGTCCCTCCACCCATCAAAGACCAATACCGATAATCCAAGGAATAATATCATACTCTCACTCAATAATAGAGATCAAGTCCAGAAACCAAGAAGACAGAGAAGACAGGGGAGGAACAGGATCGGGAATAACAACCTCTTGACCAGGAAAGCCACACGAAAAATCTGTCTGGCAACAATGGTTAGGGGAAGCAATGACATCTGCCAACAGCATGCCTATACTCATAAGTCTATACCTATGAAGGTACAAGTTATATCGTTCCAAAGGAGAGAGACCATCGAATGATGGATCAGACTGGTTGTCCAAACCAAGGGGAAAGGAGAATCCCTCGTAACCTTAACCCATGCCCAACGACTTTTCTAGTCATCATCTGGGTCCATAGTCCATGTAAACAACTTTCACCAAGGGGGGCGAGGAATGAGATAAAAGTAATAAGGTGAATAAGGAGCCTTATTAAGGTTAAAAATGGCAGAAAACATAGCGAAGGTAAAAGAAGAAATCTACTTGAGATTGTGGACCCATAGGCAAAAAGACATAACATAATGCCAACTGTTCACGACCAGTTGTTCTGAAGAAATATTGTATCCCCAGAGAATGATAGAAATGGAGTGGGTTTGGTCCAAGCGAAAACCCGCCCTGAGAGAACCTAAAGAAACGGCAAGGAGACCTTCCCAGGGCTGTCAGGGAAATGCAAATGGCTTGGGAAATACCCAGCCCATCCTCGCAGGCAACGGGTAGAGTTTGAATACTTCCACAATGCCATCGGAAAGGCGTGGATGAGATCTCTCAATGGTCATTTCGAAGGAAGCAAAGGTGGGTAAGGAACAAAAGTCAAAACACAGAGGAAGAACATTGCCAAAGAGGAAGGAGTTCAAGTGAGGGAGGAGGACACAGGAATGATTTGTTCTCCCACAACAACACCTTAAAAATGCCTCTCAAAGAAACCATCTAGGGTTTTGCAAAAGCCGTAGAATTGTCAGCCTAGGACTTTCTTAAAACCAAAAGCTGGCATTGCATTCCCATCCCATCGCATTTAAGCCACGTACACGTGGATGGATGGGGTATTGAAGAGTCATGCCCATACGAATAAAGATGTCATGAAATAATCGCTGATAGAATTCAAAAAATGCTAAAAAGGCGCGAAAGGATATTCGAGTCAAAAGCTCCCGATCCTCCAAAGCATTCTAACTTCCGGAACTGGCTATGAGGCATCCTCCATAGCATTCCAATTGACAAAACTGGCCACGAGGCACCCCCTTTATGCTCTAACCTACGAAACGGATCCCAAGACATTAGCCAGAGCATGCTACTTTATGGAACTAGCAATGAAGCAAGTAAGCATTACGGAGTGCACGCGAATACTAACACAGATCCATGTCAGAAGTTTTACTCTCGGGAAAGCATGCACCGAAAATCAAGTGACTAAAGAGATGGGCTCCACCAATGTCTCCTTGAGGGGAAGGGGAGGACTGGTGTTAGGAAACTCTAACACAGATACCCAATTATCTAACTGGCATCATGCCACATAAGATCCCAATACAGATGGAATATCTCTTCCAGCTACTACTCAGTCTCGTGTGATAAGGACTAAGGATGCGTATTCTTATAGAATCCTCCCTTAGATAAAAATCCTCATCTTACTTGCGTACAGGCTACATACGCATCTTGATTACGCACCCATGCTCAACTATAAATACACCCAAGTATGTACCCCCAAAACACAAGCTCTTGCTAGTATCTCATCATCTCTGAAAGAATCTCGTTTACTAACTTGAGCGTCGGAGTGTTCACATCGGGAACACCCCCGGCGTCCTCTAATATTTATTCTCGTCTTGTAGGATTCAATGGGAGATTTTCTCGAGATCTACATCAACATTCCATTCGGGGACGACCCAAACAATACCCCTAAAAGTGAAACTAATAAAAAAAAGTGTATATTAAATCATAAATGAAGTAAATTCAAATTATAATTGAAATAAAGAGAGAAATGAAAAATATACCCTAAGGGTGTGTTTGGTAATGAGGAAGAAAAGATTAAAAAAAACTTTTTTTACTTTTTCTACTTTTTTTACACACTTTTTGATGTGACTTGATATTTTAACTACCTAACAACCATTATTTTTTATTATTATCTATATTTATAATTATTATTTTATATCTTTTCATACAAAAAGTATATCTATTTTATCTTTATTTGATTTATTTTTTATTGCTATCCTCTATCATATCACATTCACATCACACTCTTTTTTCTCATTTTTTCATATATTTTTTCCCCATCTTCTCTCCATTCGCAAACGCACCTAAGGAAGACAGCAACAAGTAGGCTCTGAGAGTGACAGCTGAAGGATAAACAACAAGTACATAGAATAGGAACACGAGATAACCGAGCAACATCAAACAGGGAGGGTAGTTGTCGATGGAGAAAGTTGTAGGGAAGCCTTGTTGAGCTAGCAAGATGGTGAGGCATAGACGAAACAGGGACACAACGAGAAGCAGGGAGCTTTGAATCGAGATTGAGATGGCAAGATAGAGGAGCCTTCGGCAACAGTATTTTCTTATGTGGAAATGGACCGGGCTTCAAGTGTTCGTCCAGGTCGACGGATGAGGGCTTCGAGCCTTTAATGGCATCAATTGGTAGGAACGACACTTCGGTGATGTCAATTCTCAAGGGAGAGTCTTCGACGATGTCAATTTGTGCCATCAGTCTTCGATAATTGGAAAGTAGCTCATTCTACTCAAGGTTCTCGTGTTTGTTATAGATTGAAGGAGTTGTCTGTTTTGTCAAATCAAGCAGTTGGTGTTGACGAAATTAAGATTGATGAAAATGATTCTTCCATTCTTACTATGGCATCATGAATTTTGGAAAGACATCGTGACAGTAGTAAAATTAGAATTGTGGAACTTACGAAGTGTATTTTATTGCTTGGAATGCACAAGTATATATGCCCATTGATTGCAATCAGCCTAAGATGATTTCAACGGGTGGTGAATGAACATAGAAGTTAATGGATCTAGGAGAATTCCTGAATAGTTGTGCAGATAAGACAATTCCTTCTCATTCAACTTGAGAATGAAATATGATTAAGGGCAGGGAGACGGAACGATCGATACTTGGCATGAGAGTAAGGATAAGTAAAACTTGTAGATGCTTTAGTCTCAATAACTACACGATAAGACTTAACTTTTGACAATAATCATCTTAATTTTTTACAATAATTGTCTTTTCATGTCCACCTTGAGGACAAGATTGATTTTCAAACGAAGATCTTAAGATCAAGCTTAATGGAGAAGATTGATTTTCAAAAAGGGATGCTAAGATTCAACCTAATGGGGGCCATAATGTGGAACAGCTTCTTATTGGACAACAGTATCACATGGTGAATGGACATGATAACATTCAACGAGAACACCTGGGCGTTGAGATGGCCAGCTTGATCAGCTTCATGGATGATCATGTGGACAGCAGTTTGATGGCCAAGCAATGGGATGTCGAGGGTGTGGTCCATACGGGTCGGAAATTTCCCAAGGGTTGAGAACATATGAGGAGTTTCCCAAGTGTCTACAAATGGCTAGATGGCTTTGAACCATCCATGAAGTTCCTTTGCTGGAAGTAATGGGATGCCATATATATGTGATAAGTAATCATGTGATTATCTTGTATAAGTATGAGAGGCTACCATTCATGCTTGGGGCATGAGTTAGAGAGAAGCCTCGTGAGATTCTTGGAATCCAATTAGTAGAGAGTATGTGTCGTAAGCACATGGGTCAATCCATGTGTCTTAAGACCCTATGAGAGGGTGACTTTGGCATATAGATCTATAAATGCCAGAGATTGCAATGAAATTGGGTTACTCCTTGTGAAAGATCAGCTAAATCCGAGACGCTATTTTCCCGCTTATCTCTGCTCACCATTTACCTATACCTTTTTCTCATGTCTCTTCTCTGCCATCAATTGTCGGCCATGGCGTTTAAGGAGTCGGGTCTTTGTAGTTCTGCATTGAAAAATCTATCTCATCTTCCACTTCTCCTTATGATTTTCCTCTCTCCAAATAGCCACAGAACCATTAATTAGATAGAGTATTGTCCAAACATTCAACTATTTGATCAAAACATTAGGTTTCTAGGTCAGATCTGTTTCAAGCTTTGGAAGAGAAAGAAAATTGCTGCCCAAATCGACTCTATAATTATCAACTGTGTATCAAGTTCAAGTAATAATCTTATTCAACATTTAATGATGTTTTGTTTCCTATTAGACCAGTATAAGGTTCATTGGTTGTTGATCGCTATTATGTGACCAAATAATATTTAGAGAAAGCCAAGAAAAAATTGTGATTTTTATTCATATCGATTCTAACATCATCAGTCAATTGTGATTAAATCAAGGTATAATTTCTGTCCCTAAAGTGGTTGATGAATCACTATTAGATTGGCATAGATGGTCATAGAATTGCTGCCCGCTAGGAGAAGATGTGATCCTAATCAACTTGTTGGTAGGATTATACAAGTTCAGTATTTCTTTCAACCGTGGTCCGAAAAGTTAAAGATGCTATTCATTTTCATGATTTTCATGGTTTAAGTTGCAAATATATGAGCTAGATAATACATGTCTTCCCTTAATTTAGTTAAAATGCACATATATTTGTTGATTTTGATTATAAAAATCTTCCTTTAATTTAATTAAAATGCACATATATTTGTTGATTTTACTCTTATTCATGTCTTTTGATTTGTGAATTCCAACATTGATTAAATTCATGATTTGTAGCTCATGCTTTGATCAAAGGTTGATATTAGACTTATGCAACAGAGATATATAGTACAGTATAATTATAATTTACAATTGTGAATTTAGGATTGATAATTTTGTGTAGGATGAAACCACAAATTTCCTATTTTTGATATTGGACGGTATCCTATAAATTGGTATTTAATATTTATTTTATGATCGAAAAAGTAGGCTTTTGATGACATTTTCTTGATTAATTTATGATCAAGAGAATAATTGATCATTAAGGTTAAAGTGATCACAGTCTACTCTTGAATTGAAATAGTTATGTTAGTTCATGATAAGTGAATTTTAATAAAAAAAAAAAAATCTTATGTTGTTTTGCTTATGATTTATTATGTGAGTGAGTCCGCCAGTTTTTGTAAGTTTTTATGAAAAAGGAATTATTGTCTTAATATGAGCAATAATTACAATCAGTCTATTTTGTATTCATATTATTATTGAAATTTTTACTTTCTATGCTTAAAATGATCTACCTTGGTGTATTTACTTGTACATGGATTGCGAATTGTAATTCACTAGTTAAAATTTTATGTTCTTTTACTTAAGGGTCAATAGAGTAGTCAAAATGCCATGAACCATGTGTAAATTATAGTTCACAATCCATATAGTATAGTTAAAGTATCTTAATGTGTTTCTCTTATATATAAATATTATATATGTGTGTGTATGTGTACTTAAATCAGATTTTATGTACCTTCAATTCTGTCATGGGTAATTTTAAATAAATTTTTTTCATATGATATAATATTTTTTACATGTTAAAATGTATATGAATTTTCAATCAAAAGAATTGTTATGTCTTAAGTAAATAAATAGTATTAATCTTAATAGATGACTTGGATATAATCATAGAATATGATGGAAGTCAGTCCTTTTGGCATTGCTTAACCTAAGAGGGGAGGGGTGAATTGGGTTTATAAAGTTTTCATAGTTAAACTTTGGTTATTTAAATTCCCTCTTTTCAAGTAATTTTCTATAGAGTAGATGATAGAAAGTAAAGAGCAAGCAAATAAACCAAACACACGCAGCAAGCAAGATATATAGTGGTTCAGGACAACCTCCAACTCCACTATCATGACCCGACCCAAAAACAGTATAAGTAAATCTCAATTTTAATTCTCTCTCGATCTATTGCACTTAAGTAATACACAACCACGTAAATAACCACAAATAATAAGGGAATTATAATAAATAACAACATATGTCAATTCCACAATACAAGCCTCATACAACAATAGACATAATTGTCTTTAACATTTATTTGGAATGATACTCAGCATCATCTACCTCTTGCAACATGAACTAATGCACTCCTCATGCTGTATTCTCTAAAAAAAATAAATTAAGAAGGGGTGAGTCATAACTCACTAAGTAGGATAGATGCAATTAGCACATGTATCAAAAATAGTCCACAACATGTGCCACTATCAGTACACATTATATTCCAGGTCAGCCTATTACGGTAGCTCCACTGGCAATATGCAAATCTCATCTGATGTTGTACACTCCAGGCTACCCAGGTCAGCCCACTTGTAGAGCTCAACTGGTAACATCACTGACAAAATAATCTAATGTCCTTGTGATGTGTTCCAAGCCACCCAGGCTTGCCCACTTGGAAAGCAGCTCAACCAGCGAGCTCCAATGGAAGCACAATTAATCATATACAATTCATTGGACAATAATAGAAAAATCTATCTTAGACTATAACTAGCCTAGATTAGTGAATCATACATCAATTCACACAATAAAACCCCTTTTTCATAGTTGTCCAACAAAAATGCATGATCTAACCATTGTTTTGGTGATCTAACCCTTCCATTGGATCCGGAATGATCAAAAACTTTAAGAAAAACTATCTGATCATTCAAATCAATGATCGTGGGGTCTAGAAATTGATATATCAAATTTGACCATTCAATTTCACATGATCCAATCATCTTTTGAATAATCTGACCATTCTTTTAGATCCAGAACGTCCAAAAATCTTAAGATCAACCATCTAATTAATAAATGAATATGACCACTCATTTTCCCATGATTTGGTCACTTTCTAGACAATACGACCATTTCATTTGATCCAGAACGTCCAAACACCCCAAAATTAACTATTAGATTACCCAAATCAGAGATTAGATAGTCTAGATATGTCAAAAATAATCTAGACTGTTCATACGGTCTCGCCGGACGACGACGACGATGAAACCTGGCTGGGCTGGATGGTTGGGCCGTGCACCTGGGCTGCCTGCCCTTCTAGGCTCGGTTGAAGTCTCCAGATGGCCCACTAGACTCTAGTTGCTAGAGGCAGCCACCACCATTGGGCTCCCGCCTGGGCTTTGGCCTGGCCTAGCTCGGCTTAGTGCTGATGCTGGGTGAAGCCTGGCGCTACAGCGCCCACTCGTAGACTCAGGCAGCAATGCTGCCAGAGTTGTTTTGGGTAGGGACGTTCGTCTCCCTTTTTTATTTTTTTATTAAAAATCTCATTTTATGATATTCCTAAAACCTCCAAACTTTGGAAATTCATTTGTAAAATGACTATAACATATCTTGGTCGTCTAGTATGGTCCCTAAGTGATCTATAGCCCAAAAATTTAAGATTTAATGACATTTCTAATTTTCATTAATAAATGTGTACACGCACATCATTTCATAAATCCGAACCTTATGATATATTCTACTCGGAGAGAGCTTCATTTTAAGACATATATGTCATATTAAATTTCTTCATTTACATGATATGACATAAAAGTTTATTTCCAATGTACATAACAATTATATAAAAATTATTAACCATTTCTCATCCAAAATTCATGTGATTTACATGAAAGCTAAATGCACATATGACAGATACATTAAACAGATCGGATTAACAAACCAAGCCTTGCAAATAACTCAAAAATTAACATTTTTGATTTACTTGGAAATTTATGAATTATTTACATCTATCTGGCATTACAGTATACTTTCGTTCATCCTCCTATTTTGAACATAATACTTGCATATAATACTCATTCATATCGTTCAAAATCATGTAAACAACAACGTGTATACACAGACTTTATAGATATAAAATTTTGCCAGTAAAAAGGGATCTATTTATCCACTTACCTCTATGATGACCCACAAAGATTTCAAATCAATTCTCCTCTTAATCATGGCACTTCCCACGTCAGTAATGTCTCCACCCCTCTCTCACTCACATCCTTATTTCTTAAAGGTGGAGATAGTCATGCATGGTAGCCTATGCAGCTCACCCCATATTTCCTGCCTCACGTCCATGTATCCATAAATGTTGCTATCACGCCCCCCCTCCTTACAAAAGTTTCATCCTCGAAACTTACTACACATTTGAGGAAAACATTAAATCATGGTAAAGTTGTCGCATGTCTCCATCAAGTTCCCATGTGGCTTCCTTCTCACTGTGGTTGCTCCACTGAACAAAGATATGCTTTATTGTCCTCCCTCTAAGCTGTCTGTCATGGGCATTAAGTATCCGAATTGGGCTCTCTTGATATGTCAAGTCCTCAAACTAAAACCGCTCTGTATGTAACACATGAAAAGGATTCGCTACATATTTTCTTAACTATGAAATATGGAATACATTGTGGACTCTTGATAATGATAATGGTAAAGTCAACCGGTATGCAACTCCACTAATGGATTCCAGAATCTCAAATGGCTCAATAAAATGAGAAGTTAGCTTTCCCATTACCCCAAATCTCATAACTCCATGGGTGGGTGAGACTTTTAAGAAAAAATTATCTCCAATTGTAAACTAAAAATCCCGATGCTCCCCATTTGCATATTTCTTCTATTTATCCTGTACAACTGCAAGACACTGTCTAATTATTCTTATTGCATTTGTAGCTTGTTGCACTAACTCAGGTGTTAATAGTTTCTTCTCGCCAACCTCGTCCCAACATACAGGTGTATGGCATCTCTTACCATATAAGGCTTCAAAAGGAGTAATGCCAATGCTTGCCTGATAACTATTGTTATATGCAAAGTTTGCCATTGGCAGGTGAAGATCCCAAGTCCCTCCAAAATTTAGGACACAAGCTCGCAATATGTCCTCAAAGATCTGGATCATCCTCTCAAATTGGCCATCACTCTGCGGGTGATAAGTTAAGCTTAGGTGCAACTCTGTCCTCATCGCCTTCTGCATACTTTGCTAGAATTCTGAGACTAATCGACAATCTCTATCCGATGCAATTAAGATAGGTACACCATGCAATTTAACAATTTCTCATATATATAATTTAGCCATCTAATCAACATTGGGATCATCCGATATGGCAAAAAATGAGCTGACTTGGTAAGTCTATCCACAACCACCCAGATAGCATCGCATTGAGTTTGGATACGAGGCAGAGTAGTCATGAAATCTATAGTAATATACTATCATTTCCACTCAGAAATTTCTAGAGGTTGTAATAATCTAGCTAGCCTCTGGTGATCCAACTTCACCTACTCACATTCCAAGCACTGAGCCACAAACTGAGTAATTTCTCAATTCATATTGTTCTACCAAAAATTCTGTCTGAGATCCATATACATCTTAGTACTACCCGTATGCATGGAGAACTTTGACTGGTGTGCCTCCTCTAGGATTTCTCGTCGAAGAGCAGCCACACTCAGCACCACCAATCATCTATGAAATAATAGAACACCATCTAGTCCATACTGGAACTCAATCTGTTCTTCTCGATCCAGTTTGTCACAAAGCTCTCGAATAAATGGATCTTGCCTTGGAGCTGCTTTGCTTCTGTCTATTATAGTTGGTTTGATCTCTAGAGCACACAACTGCCTTACCTCCATTGGAGGCAATACCTTGAGCCGCAAACTTTTCATCTAATGGATTAACTGCATTTGATCTGTGACTAAAACTGTCATTCCTAAATGGCATTTTTGACTTAATGCATTTGCTACTACATTAGCTTTACTAGGATGGTAATAAATAGTAACTCATAGTCTTTTAATAGCTTTAACTATCTCTTTTGCCTGAGATTCATCTCCTTCTAGGAGAAAATATACTTGAGGCTCCTGTGGTTAGTGAAGATCTTTGTTTTCTCATCATAATGGTAGTGCTGCCAAATCTTAAGAGTAAATACCACTGTTGCGAGTTCCAAGCCATGCGTAGGATAATTCTGCTCATACAGCTTCAATTGAAGTGAAATGTACGCTATCATCCTATCATTCTACATAAGAACACACCCAAGACCCTTCTTGGAAGCATCACTCTATATCATAAAACTACCTCCATTATCCAGTAGGGCCAACACAAGAGCTGTGGTTAGACGATTTTTCAATTCCTGGAAGCTTTTCTCACATGCATCTGTCCACACAAACTTTGTATTTTTGTGTGTTAATCGGGTCATTGGCACCGCAATAAAAGAAAATTTTTCTACAAATTGTCTATAATAACCTGATATTCCCAAGAAGCTATGGACTTTTGTCACAGTAGTAGGTCTCTTCCAGTTCACCACTTCCTCAATTTTTACTGGATCTATAGAAATCCCTTTATCACTAATCACATGCCCAAGGAAAGAAATTTGGTTAAGCCAAAAGTCACATTTTTTCAGCTTAACATACAATTCATTCTCCCTTAGGACTTGCAATACTGATCTTAGTTGCTTTGCATGTTGTTTCTGATTCTTAGGATAAA
>JAYJMB010001460.1:0-15720 GCA_036873735.1 Pouteria campechiana
TTACTCACACTACTACAGAAAATTAGATTGGAGCAAGGTTCTAAATTTGGTGTGCCCACGACAGCACCACCACATACCATGATAGTTAATAAGCTCATAATATATCATATTTTTATATCTAAATTCACATGTTTAAGATCTTCTTTTAATGTTTTTTAGTGGATATTTCACTTAACAAAGTTTATTTTATTGCAGACATAAAAGTCTGTAAAATGAAACTGAAGATTGCAAATGATTTTACTTTAAAGCAATTTTGGGAATTGGGGTAAGTATATTTGCATCAAGAATCTTACAGTTCTAAATTTATATACAAAAGTTATGGCTAAAATAGTGCAACTACCTATTGAGCTTCACATTCATCTTCTACTTCATCTCACAAAAGGCATCATTTTGAAGGCTCATGACTTATAGAAGATGAATGATTCAGACAAAGTGATAAACCTAAAAGTTTAAAATTATCTACCCAATGCAAAAATAATTGAGCAATTTTGAGTTTGTATGAGAAAGTTATGATCAAAACAGTGCCACTCTTTCCAAAAAACTCCAAAATATCAATTTTCGAGGCACAAAAGGCGATATTATGAGCTCCTATAACTCAAGATACAAGAAGAATCAAAAAGAGTGATTAACATAAAAGTTATAAATATTGCAATGATCTATCCAACAGAATAAAACTAGCTTAATTTGGAGTTCACATGAGAAAGTTATGATAATTATACTAAAACTGCCTAGAACATTAAAACTTCAAAGCAGACTTGGTGCCTCTAAAGTTAATATCTAGTGCCTCTGAAGTCCACTTGTGTAACTGTGAAGCAACATTTTTTGACTACAAAATTGGCTTCAGTGACTCTGAAGTTTACTTGTGTGCGTCCGAAGTAGACTTGTACCTCCAAAATGGACTTTTGTGACTTCGAAGTAAGACTTGATATCTCCAAAGTTAATATTCAGTGACTCCAAATTTTACTTACATGACTCTGAAGTAGGAATTCAAATTTATAGCTTGATCTTCAATGCATCTAAAATAGCCTAGCAAGAAAAAAATTTTGAAATCAAAGCTTGGAATTGGAAGTGCACAAATTTAGTTATTTTTCAAAGCGTCAAATGTTGCAAATTTAAGAATATGAGACATGCGGATTACAAAGTATTATTGGAAGCTAATTTTGAGGCTTAAGACTGTGTTATAATTTTTAAAACCCAAAATATGTAGCAACTCAATTATTTTGAGAATTTCTATTTTTATGCATTGCAATGTTTGGAAAGCTATGTTTTCATTGGAAAATACTGAGTTATTATTGGAAAAGGATCTCTATGCGTAGAGACATTGCAATTTGTGGAGGAGTTCAACTAATGCCCTGCTACTTAGATTATTTAAGGAGACATCCAGAACATAGTTAGGATAGAGATTTGGATGAGGAGAAGAGCTTAAAGCAAGAAGATCATTAGAGAAAGCCATGAAAGCGACTACAACACGAATATTCTATTTTCTTTTAGTTCAACTTTTGTTTTTGAATCAATATTCAATAATATGATGATGTTTATCAATTACTCAGTTGATTTTAATTCAAATATGATGTTCTAAATTTCTTTTATCGATGGATAAATGGATCCTAGCAATGAAGCTTGTGTTGATGTTTAATTTTTAAGTTAAACTATCTTCTTCCTCTTTGTTTCTTCTTTTCTAAGCTTAATGCATGTATGTGCTTAGCTGCCATGTAAATGAACTAAGATTCTTAATTTATACTTGAGAGAGGTGAATTAGTAATAGACTTTTGAGTTGAAGAACATATGATGCAATGAAGTCTATAGATAGCTATTGTACAGGTGTAATCCATGTGAGTATGACCTTGTGAGTGCATATATTACACATGGATGCCTAAGCTTAATGGGTTTATTGATTTAGATCTGCATGAAGACATATTAGGTAACTTCAATAGGCACACCTACAATATCACTTTAGAAAGGGTGTTAGATACTTTAGTGCATCTGATTGACAATGAATGGTAAGATAATTTACTCAATGCAATTCATCAATACAAGTAGATTTGCTAAGTGAAGTTGAATTCCTAGATATTTCATCATTGATATTTCTTCTTTTGCTCTTAAAATTTGTTAGCTTCATCATTTATTAAGATTTAGTTCTTATATCATCTACTAAAATTCATTCAATCAAATATTACTGATTTGATACAAGTTTGGTACTTAGTGTGTAACAACCTACTTCCTCGTGGGAATGATCTCAACTTACCTCATCTATATTATTTGTGATCGTGTATACTTGCATGAAAGCTAACAAGTTTTTGGTACCATTGCTAGGGAAGGCAGTGAGTTATACATTAATATCACTACTAATCTATATTGGTCTTAATTTGGTTTTTCTTTTCTACTTAGTATTAGTTTATATGTTTAGTTTGATTCTTTGTTATAGTTTATTTTGAATTCTAGATTTGATTTATTTCTATTATTTTTGCAGAAAATAGTGTATGATACAAAGTCAGCAAGGTAATTTAGCTGAGTTTAACCCAGAAATTGATCATACCTATAGAAGAAGACTAAGGGAATAATTGATTCTAACTGAAAAGATGGAAGAAGCAGGTGTAGCTGGAGTGACTGTAGCTGAAAATCCACACAAGCTTTTAAGAGATTATACTACTCTAACTATTCAAGGACAAACATCATGCATAAGAAGACCTCCATTTCAAGCAAATAATTTTGAGATTAATTCATCTCTTATTCATATGCTTCAGTGATCTATGCAATTCAGTGGACTTTAAAGCGATGATCCAAATAGCCACTTGAATGCTTTTCTTGAGATTTGTGATACAATCAAATATAATGGAGTCATTGATGATGCAATTAGGTTGAGATTATTTCCATTTTCTCTAAAGGACAAAGCTAAAAATTGGCTTTCTTCTCTTCTACAAGCTCAATCACCACTTGGGATGCTATGGTACAGAATTTCCTAGGTAAGTTTTCCCTCCAAAATCTGCTAAGATGCATAATGGTATTGTAAATTTTATGCAGATGGACGATGAATCACTGTATGAGGCATGGGAGAGATTTAAAGACTTGTTGAGGAGATGCTCACATCATGGACTACCCATATGATGCAAGTACAAACTTTTTATAATGGGACTAGTCCAAATTTTTGTTCTATGATTGATGCAGCTGTAGGAGGATCATTGAATAACAAAACACCAGAAGAAGCTTACAAACTATTGGAGGAGATGACATCCAATAGCTATCAGTGGCCTATTGAGAGGCTACCAATGAGAAGACCATTTGGAGTGCATGAAGTGGATGGTCTGACTGCACTCACTACACAATTTGAAGCATTGAATAGGAAGATAAACAATATGAATGCTTCAAGAATGAAAATTTAGAAAGTTAATTGTGATTTCTATGGTGGAGGACATCCTTGCATGAATTGTCAGGTAGGTAACACTTTTGCACAATCTAGTAAGAATGCTAACTTTGTTAGTAATTTCAATAGGATGCAAAACAATCCCTATAGCAACACTTACAATCCAAGGTGGCGAAATCATCCAAATTTCTCATGGAGCAATCAAAATGCAGTAAGGTCCTCACTAAGATTCAAGCAACCAAAAGAGAGAAAAGCTAATATGGATGAGGTTGTCAATAAATTTGTTAGAGGCACACAAAACTTCATGAACAACACTCAAGAATTCATGAACAACACAAACATGAGGTTTCAAAATCAAGAGGCCTCAATCAAAAATCTAGAAATGTAGGTAGGATAACTAGGAAAAATGTTGTCAGGAAGATAGCAAGGTTCTTTACTCAGCAACATAGAGAAAAATCCAATTGAAAAGGTAAAAGTTGTAATCCTTAGAAGTGGAAAGCAAGTAGGAGAAGAATATGTTCACCAAGAGATAACCAAACAAGAGGAAGTAATTGAACAACCATAAAAGGCAACTAAGATCAAACTATTTTTATATAATCCCAAGCCTTATGTGCCTCCAATCCCTTATCCTCAAAGACTTCAACAACATAAGATGGATAAGCAGTTTTCTAAATTTTTGGATGTATTTAAAGAACTGGATATTAAGATTCCTTTTGTAGATGCCTTAGCACAGATGCCTAACTATGCAAAATTTTTGAAGGAGATCTTGGCAAACAAAAGGAAGTTGGAGGGTTATTAAACTATGAAATTGAATGAGGAATGTTTAGCCATCCTGAAAAACAAACTGCCACAAAAAATGAAAGATCCAGGGAGTTTCACTATCCCTTGCACTCTTCATAGTTCATATTTCGAAAAGGTATTGTGTGATTTGGGTGCAAGTATTAACTGAATGCCTTTCTCTATTTTTAGACAATTACGATTGGGAGAGGTTAAAATAACTACAATAAATCTTCAACTTGATGATCATTCAATCAAACATTCAAGGGGTATTGTGGAAGACGTGTTGGTAAAGGTCGATAAGTTTGTTTTCCCTGTTGATTTCATAGTTTTGGATATGGAAGAAAATAGGGAGGTACCACTTATATTGGGTAGACCTTTACTAGTGATAGGAAGAACTCTTATTGATGTTCAAAAAGGAAAATTAATTCTTAGAGTTCAAGATGATCAAGTTACCTTCAATGTCTTTGAAGCAATGAAACATCTTTTTGATGATAATTCTTATTTTGCAATTGAATCTATTGATGAGTTGGTAAATCGAGTTTTTTAAGAAAGTGTTTATGAAGATCCACTTGAAGCATGCTTGACTCAACCAAGCAATAGAGAAACCCACCCTACTCGAAGCAATAATCACCAATGTAGAGGATTGTGAAAAGTTTATGGAGGCAAACCCACCCTACTCAAAGCAATAATCACCAATGAAGTTTCTTCTCTACCAATGATTATTTCTTCTTCTTTGACTGATATGACATAGGAGAAACTACTAAGAGTATTGAGAGAGCATAAGGGTGCAATCGAATGGAAAATTATAGATATCAAAGGAATCAGCCCTTCACTTTGCATGCATAAAATTCTAATGGAGGAGTAATACAACCCACTACCCAAAATCATAGGTGTTTGAACCCAAAGATGCAAGAAGTGGTAAAAGTAGAAGTGATCAAGCTACTTGATGTAGGAATCATCTATCCTATTTCTGATAGTCCATGGGTGAGCCCGGTGCAAGTTGTACCAAAGAAGGGAGGTATGACTATTTAGAAAAATGATAACAATGAATTGATTCCAACTAGAATAGTTACTGGATGGCATGTATGTATTGATTATAGGAAACTGAATGATGCCACTAGAAAAGATCACTTTCCTTTACCATTTATTATCAGATGTTGGAAAGACTTGTAGGAAATGAATTATATTGCTTTATGAATGGTTACTCAGGTTAAAATTAGATTCCCATTACACCAAAAGACCAAGAAAAAAATACATTCACTCATCCATATGGTACTTTTACTTTTAGGAGAATGCCCTTTTGTCTTTGCAATACACCAGCCACTTTTTAGAGATGTATGATAGCCATTTTTTTGATATGGTTGAGGAATATATTGAGATTTTCATGGATGATTTTTCTATTTTTGGCTCATCATTTGATTCATGTCTACATAATTTGGCTTTGGTGTTACAAAGATGTGAGGAGACTAACCTTATTTTAAATTGGAAAAAGTGTCATTTTATGGTGCAGGAAGGGATAGTACTTGGACACAAGATTTTAGAAAAAGGAATAGAAGTTGATCATGCCAAAGTCGAGGTTATTGAAAATTGCTTCCACCCACATCTGTTAAACTTGTCAGAGGATTTCTAGGGCATGCAGGATTTTATAGACGATTTATCAAAGACTTTTCAAAAATTGCTAAACCCCTCTCTAACCTTTTAGTTAAAGATGTACTATTTAACTTTTTAGATGATTGCTTGCAGGCCTTTAACACTTTGAAGGAGAAATTGGTTTCAGCACCATATTGGAATCTACCTTTTGAGCTAATGTGTGATGTAAGTGATATTGCCATAGGAGTTGTCTTGGGACAAAGAAAAGGGAGAAATTTTTAAACCATTTACTATGCTAGTAGGACCTTATCAGGAGCTCAATTGAATTACTCAACAACAAAAAAGGAAATTTTGGTAGTAGTTTTTGCTTTTGATAAATTTTGTTCTTACTTTATTGGTTCAAAAGTGATTGTTTATTCTAACCATTTAGCTCTAAAATATTTGCTTGCAAAGAAAGAAGCAAAGCCTAGATTGATTAGGTGGATTCTCTTGCTGTAGGAATTCAATTTGGAGATCAAGGATAAAAAGGGAACTGAGAATTTAGTTGCAGTTCACTTGTCTAGAATTCCAACTGCAAAAGATGAGGAGAGTCCAATTCTTGAAGACTTCCTTGATGAGCATATATTTCATGTCAACTCCACACAAATACCCTGGTTTGCTGATTTTGTGAATTTGGCAAGTGATATTTTACCTCCTGACATGTCACCACAATAGAAGAAAAAATTCATTTCTAATGTTAAGAATTATCTTTGGGAAAAACCTTTTCTGTTTAAAGTTTGTGCAGTCCAGGTGATAAGGAGGTGTGTACCAGAGGAAAAGATAGTAAGTATTCTATAACATTGTCATGATGGAGAGGCAGGTGGACATTTGAGTTCCACCAAAACTACAGCTAAGGTTTTACAATCTGATTTTTTTTGGCCAACTATTTTCAAAGATGCACACACCCATGTACTTTCGTGTGATTGATGTCAGAGAATGAAAAATATCTCTAGTAGAAATAAGATGCCTTTAAACAAAATTCTTGTTTATGAATTATTTGATGTTTGGGGTATTGATTTCATGGGACCGTTTCCCTCTTCTTTTGGCCATAAGTACATTCTAGTAGCTATAAAGTATGTGTCTAAATGGGTGAAAGCTGCAACAATGCCAAAAATGATGCTCGGGTAGTGATTAAATTTTGAAGAAAAATATTTTTACCAATTTTGGCACTCCTAGAGCAATCATTAATGAGGGGGGAACACACTTTTGCAATAAACAGTTTGATGCACTTCTCCATAAATATGGAGTTACACGTAATATTGCAACCCCTTATCATCCTTAGACTAGTGGATAAGTAGAAGTTTCAAATAGGGAAATCAAAAGAATTTTGGAGAAAACTATGAATGCCTCTAGGAAAGATTGGTTATTAAAACTTGATGATGCACTTTGGGCATATGGGACTGCGTTCAAAACACCCATTGAGATGTCTCCTTTTAGGCTATAGTATTTGAAAAGGCTTGTCATTCACTTGTGGAATTAGAACATAGAGTGTATTAGGCACTAAAATTTTTGAATTTTGAAAGGAAACTTGTTGGAGAAGAAAGATTGCTACAATTGAATGAGTTGGATAAACTTTGCAATGAAGCTTATAAGAATGCCAAGATATATAAAGAGTATACAAAGAGATGGCATGACAAGCACATTATAAGAAGAGAGTTTGAAATTGGTTAAAATTGTTACTTTATAACTCTCGCTTTAGAATTTTTCATGGTAAGTTACGATCCAGATGGTCAGATCCTTTCACTGTCACAAGGATACTACCATATGGGACAATCAAAGTTGCTCATGACACCAAGAGAACATTTAAAGTGAATGGTCAGCATCTGAAGCCATACTTTGAAGGAAGATTTGACAAGTATAAGTTTACATTGGACTTGAAAGAACCAGCTTAAAGAAAGAGAGAGTCAAGCTGAAGACTATAAATCAAAATTACTTCCTCATCCCTTTGCTTTTAAGATTTTTAGCCTAGCTTAGTTTGCTTTATTTTTCTTTTTGTTTAGGTTTTTTTATTTTGCTTACTTGATTTTAGACAATTTTGTATTGCAGCCATCAATAGTTTGATCAACTCTTATCCATAAGCAAAGGAAAATGGTCCACTTCAAAGGAGAAATTTGAATTCATGAGAAACAGATTGTCTGAGCTTTCTTTGTTCTCCTTGCATTTAGCTTAGTTGTTTGTTTTGTTTTCTCTATTTTGATAGTTTTTTAGTTATGGTTTGATGTTTCTATTGCAGAAGTAGGAACCTGATTTCAAATTGAGCATAGAAGTTTCATGAGATTGTAGATTATGTGCGAAATATGAAAATTGTCAAAAATTTGCAAAGAATACCAATAAATTTTAGAAGAAGAGGATTAGAATGCACTTCATTCAGGGAAGCCCTTAAAATTAAACTTCTTTCATTATTTCGCATTGAGGACAATGTTTGCTTAAGTTAGGGGGTGTTTAGGGAGTTGCATTCAGATTTGCAACCAAGATTTCAGATTTATATTTAGATTTTTTTTTCAAGTGATATATGCTGAGTTTTTTTATTACCATTATACATTATTGAGAAAGTAGGATAGGTGCTACCTTGTGATTTATTGATTCTTATGATAAGTCATTCTTTTTCATGACCGATGAAAATTTCAATTAGTACATTATGTTATAATCATGTAAAGTGTATGTGGATTAGTGATGATGCTGTGAATTCGATAACATATCCTGGTTGACACAAGCATGCTAAAACCTATTTGTTTATCCCTCAAGGCAAAATCCTAGATAACATGTTTACTTGAAATGATTTAGGCATTCATTTATCAGTTTGAGCCTTTCAAGCTAACCTAGTATATTCACTATCACTAGCATCTCCATTGAGCTTTAATGAAAGAATGACATATGCAAAGCATTTGAAAGACTAACATTCAAAATTTCTTTCTTTAATCTCATCATTCAATCCTTTTCAGCCTGAAAAACCATGTTTGACCTATTGAGAGACATATTCTAAACACATGGTTTTAGAGAGGTACATGAGTGCATAAGAAGATAAGTTTTGGGAAGTTAAAGAGAAGAATGCTAAAACAAGAGGAAGAAGGACAAAAGGAAAGAAATCAATAAGGATTTGTCCTTCAATTGAGGGGATCATATCTCCATGAACTCAATAGAAAATAAGTTTGGAGATGTTGTAGTAATATACCCTATAGTTGAGGGGATCACATCCTAATGAAAGTAAAAGAAAATAAGTCTAGGGTGTGGTCGTGATACAGCTCATAAAATAGATAAAACCCCAAACAAAAAGTTGAGAGAGTGAATATTCATGTGAAATGCAGATATGATCTCTTACTTTATGTATCCTTATTCCCTTTTATTGTTAGCTAAACCCAAGACCCCATTACAAGCTTGAAAAAGACCTATTGATCCTAGTGAACAGAGTTTCTACATTAGTGGAGAGGGATTATGAAAAGCAAGTTTATGGGATGTTTTGTGAAGATCATGAAAATCACTAGTCTGCACATTTTTGACTGAAAAACATGCATATAGCATGAAATTGACACTACACATACATTTTTCATTTCATAAAAGAATTAATGAAGTGTAAGTTTTATGTTACTTAGCAAGTATCTTGAGTGATTTCTGAGATATGTGCATATTTAAAATTTGTTTGGTGTGTTATTGATTGTTTGAGAGAGATTTTCTTGACTTATTCATGAGTTCAGATTATTATTTTGCTTGAGGATAATCAAAAGCTAAGTTTGGGGGTATTTGATAAGCTCATAATATATCATATTTTTTATATCTAAATTCACATGTTTAAGATCTTCTTTTAATATATTTAAATGGATATTTCACTTAACAAACTTTATTTTGTCATAGACATAAAAATCTGTAAAATAAAACTAAAGATTATAAAAGATGTTACTTTAAAGCAATTTCTGGGATTGATGGAGGCATATGAGGAAAATGTGTTCAACATAAAAGTTTTGGCCTTTGTTCTTATATTTCTAATGAATCAAGAATTAGATGATTTTCAATTGATATGAGAAAGTTATGGCTAAAATAGTACAATGGTCTGTAGTGCTTCATATTCATCTACTACTTCATTTGACAGAAGGTGTCACTTTGAAGGCTCACGAATCATAGAAGATGGATGGTTTAAACAAAGTGATCTGCATAAAAGTTGTAGCTTTTAAATTATCTATCCAATGCAAAAAGAATGGTGCAATTCAGAGTTTGTATGAAAAAGTTAAGATCAAAACAATGCTACTCTCTCTAAAAAACTCCAAAATCTTAATTTTGGAGGCACAAAAGGCAATACTTTGAGCTCCTACGACTCAAGACACAAGTAGAATCAGGAAAAGTGCTTAACATGAAAGTTGTATATCTTAAAATTATTTATCCAAATCAATACAAATTTCTCAATTTGGAGTTCATATAAGAAATTTATGATAATTATACTAAAACTACTCTAGAACATCAAAACTCTGAAGTAGACATAGTGCCTCAGAAGTTAATATTCAGTGACTCCGAAGTTCACTTGTGTGACTCCAAAGCAATGTTTCTTGACTCCAAAATTTGCTTTAGTGACTCCAAAGTTCACTTGCATGCCTCCAAAGTAGACTTGTACCTCAAAAATTGACTTTTGTGACTCCGAAGTAAGACTTGGTGTCTCTGAAGTTAATATTTAGTGACTTCGAAGTTCACTTGCGTGAATTTGAAGTAGGAATTCAAATTTATAGCTCAATCTTCAGTGCCTCCAAAACAGCCTAATAAGAAACAAAGTTTGAAATCAAAGATTGGAATTGCAAGTGCACAAATTTAGTTGTTCTTCCATGCATCAGATGGTGCAAATTTAAGAGTATGAGAAATGCGGATTACAAAGTATTATTGGAAGTTGATTTTTAGGATCAATATTGTATTACAATTTTTAGAACTTAAGATACACAATGACTGAGGTATTTTGAGAATTTCTATTTTTATGAATTTTAATGTTTGGGATGCTATGTTTTTGTTGGGATATACGGATTTATTATTGAAAGAGGATCCCTATGCGTAGAGGCATTGTAATTCATGGAGAAGTTCTACTAAAACCCTGCTACTTGGGTTATTAAAGGAGACATCCAGAACATAGTTGGGACAGAGAGTTGGATGAGGAGAAGAGCTTAGAGCAAAAGATCATTGGAGAAAGCCAGAAAGCCACTATAACCTGAATATTTTGTTTTCTTTCTAGTTCAGCTTTTGCTTTTAAATCAACAATTAACCTTGGAATATGAAGATGTCAATCAATTCTACAATTGGTTTTAATTCAAATATGATGTTTAAAATTTCTTTTATCAATGGATAAATGGATCCTAGCAATGAGGCTTGTGTTCATGTTTGATTTTTGAGTTAAACTATTGTCTTTCTCATTGTTTCTTCTTTTCTAAGCTTAATGTGTGTATATGCTTAGTTACCATATGCATGAACTAAAATTCTTAATTTATACTCGAGAAAGGTGAATTAGGAATAGACTCTTGAATTGAAGAACATATGATGCAATTAAGTCTAGAGATAGCCATTGTACATGTGTAATCCATATGAGTGTGACCTTGTGAGCGCATATATTACACATACATGCCTAAGCTTAATGGGTTTATTGGTTTAGATCTACATGGAGACATAGTAGGTAACTTCAATAGGCACACCTACCATATTACTTGTGAAAGGGTATTAGATACTTCAGTGCATTTGATTGACAATGAGTGGTAAGATAATTTACTCAATGCAATTCATCAATACAAGTGGATTTGCTAGGTGAAGTTGAATTCCTAGATATTTCATCCATTATATTTCTTCTTTTGATCTTACAATTTTTCAATTTCATCATTTATTTAGATTTTGTTCTTATACCATCTACTAAAATTCATTCAATCAAATATTACTAATTTGATATAAGTTTGATACTCAATGTACAGCATCCTACTTCTTCATGGGAATGATACTCAACTTACCTCATCTATGTTACTTCTAGTCGTGTATACTTTCACGAAAGCCAACAATAGTCTGGCATGGTTTCCTCCCATGTTCAAGAATCCAAATACAAATCTCCAAAAATCTCCCTCCAATTGTAGAAAATAAAAAATTCTTCCATTTCCCATGGTACAAACTCCAAAAACTAGGTTTAGTTGCAAGCTTGAGTGATATCCCACATAAATCTTCATATTTCCACTCCAAAATCACAAGGTTTTGAGGTGGGTAAGGGCTAGGGCATGAGGAGTGGGAGTGGGGAATAAAATGGGGTGAAAATCAATTGAAACGGAATGAACCAACTTTAAAAGTTGGGTTGCTACCACTGATGGTTCAAATTATAAATCCTCACAAGTGCTTGAATGTATAGCAGTATAGTGTCCAATGCATGGGTCGATCCCACAGAGAATGTTCAAACTAATTCAATTAACTTTAGTTACTAACTTTTCATTATCTTAAAGGAATATGATTTAATCTAAGCAAGTATGAATGATAACTTGAATAAACTTACAGAAATCAAATAGCTATGGGTAATGTAACAAAGTTCATGTGTCGAGGTATCCGATTTCACCACCCAATGATACTCTTTGCTATTGGGATGTTGAATTCAATGCATAACTTGGATTCATTCTATCTAAAGTGAGATTATTATTGTTAAGTGTGCTGGTTTAAATCAAGTATGTCCAATTGTTCCAATTACCTATGATGTGTAGTGTAATTGTGGTGAAAACCCATTAAGCTTAAGAACACATGAATTAAATAGGATGGTTTAGCATAAGGTGTGTACCATAACCACCTATCCTTTTCATTCAATGGTGCTCATGGTTTTGCATATGGTGTGTGCCTTAACCATGCTTGATAATCAATGTGATTCGTAATACTGTTGATCAAGCAATATATCAAACCAAACAAACACAAATAACTCAATGAATGAAAACAAATAATTTGCATTAAAGAGCCAACATTCCCATATAAACAAAATATATCAAAGAGGATTACATCTTCATCCTAGAAAGGTGGATTTATTGCATAATGAAAAGGAAATTACTCTCTTCACAAAGCTCAACACAATGCAGGGCATTTTCTTCTTCCTCCTTGCTTCTTTGAAAACTTTCCTTCTTTTTACAATAAGATTTCACCTTCAATCTTGTGTGGTTGCCTCTCTAACTTATTTTTCTGCTTCCAAACCTTGTGAAAGATCCCCTAAAAATGTGCCATCGCTTAATTTTTATATCCCCTTCCATTAGGGTTGAGCATTTGCATAAGTCAAGCAAGATTCAAAAATTCAAAAATTCTGTCTCCAGCACCTTGCCACGGATGTTGCTGACTCAAATAATATTGATGTAGTTTGTTTTTTGTCGTGGTAGGGGAAAGCCTTGCCATGACATGATGTTGCCATCCATGTTTTCTGACCTGTATTTTCTGTATTCCTTCACTTCATTCCATTTCTTCTTTCCTTTCTATTGATTCTCCAAGTTTCTATCATATTTCCTACCTCCATGTCCCTACAAGTAAGCACAAATAAAAACACTTTAAATCAACTAAACACAACTCAAAAATGACCCAAAAGTTAGTTTAAAAAGATATAGTGTAAGTGAATAGAATTCACTTATCAAACACCGCCAAACTTAACTTTTTATTAGTCCTCAAGCAAAAACAAAACACAACAAATCAATGCTTATGATTTCACACAACACATTCTTCTATAGACAAATACAAGAAGAAATCAACTGTTGGGTCCAGTTTATAGAAATCTTAAAATGACATCGCATGAATATAACTTTACAAAAAATTTCAAATCATATTCCATATCTAGAACATTAACCCAAGCATTTTTATGGTTTACTTTGGATTCCCTATGTGAGTGTATAAGATCTTGCCAATGTCATTTATTTACTTATGACTTAGACATAGTCTAGCAATTGAAGGAACCTATCATGTTACTCCATAAGCTCATATCTCAACACTCTTTCACTAATTTTAACAACTTATCATCAAGAATTAACAGGTCTTAATAGGCTTATAATGGGGCCTTAGGTTTGGCTAACAAGAAAAATGGATAAAAGATTCACAAAGTAGAGACATATAAATGTACAATGTTATTTTCAATGATTACAACCTCTATTTGTCTAAATCCATAAATGGGTGGTATTACTACCACACCCCTAAACTAGTTTTCTTTGAATTCATTGGTGTGGTCCCACCCTAAAGTGAAAAGTAAATGCTCATCTTTTCTTTTTACTTGACGCCCATTTTTCTGTTTTTTGGCATCATTCTTTTCACTCCCCCAAACTCGTTTTCTTTTGCTCTAATTCATGCTTTTCTAATAATCATGTACATCAATTATGCCCCTAAATTGGTCAAATATGGTTTTTGATCTCAATTGGTTTCATGTGATGAGGTTAAATAAAGAAAAATTGAATGTCATCGAAGATCAATGGGGGTACTAATGATAATGATGTGTTGGGTTAGCTAGAACGGCTCAAGCTAAACAATGAATACCTAAATCATTTCCTTAATGATTTATTATTAAAATTTTGGCCAGAATGATGATCAAAACAAGCTTTTGGATTTGAAATAAGTCATAGTCTAAACCATATCTCAGTACACAAGTGCCCAAACACACATTGCTAAGTGTTCAAGTGAATGAGGAGTCTTAAGTGCAACTTATCAAATGATTAGGTTAAGTATACAAACTGAATATGAGTTTTCCATTTTCTTCAAGTTATATTCAATGCATCATATTCTTATCATTAATCTTGTACAACTGAGCTCATTTTTTTAAGAGAAAAACATAAAACAAACTAACTCCAGAAGACTATTTTTAAAACAACTATTTTGAAACAAATTTCCTTTAAAGCAAGGATATAAAGGTTATAATAAAAACAACATGGATTAAAACAAAAACAACATAATATCTCAAGTAAAAAAATGAACATAACAGTTAACACAAGATATAACACATAGCCGGTAACAAAAGGAAGAAAACAAAAATAAACACCACCCCCCCCCCCCCCCCCCAAACTTAGAATGACATTGTCTTCAATGTGGACTGAACATGTAAGTTGCAAAAGCCTCCCTAAAAAAGTTCAGTCAGCCTCATCAAATTTTTCATCTTCACCATCAACATCATCAATTTCTTCCTCATCTATATCTCCATTACCATCCCTGTCAATAGCAGTTTTATCTTCAATTTCCTCTTCCTCGTTAGGTTTAGCTGCTTGGTCGTAGTCAGCTTCATAAGTAGCCACAAGTGGAAATATGGGAGGCGGAGGAAGCTGGACTAAAGTAGGAAGTGTTGTAGTGAAAGTAACATGGCACTACATCAAGTAGTCAGCAAGCTACGCTTGTTGGGAAAAATACTAAGAAATTTACCCTTTGATTTGTTGCACTTCATCTTGCAAGTTATACAGTTTAGTGGCATCAGTGGCTTATGGTCTGGCACCTTGACGAGATGAACTCGCTCTTGTAGCAATTACGCTAGGACCTAGAGCACCATGGCCAAAAGTAGGGGCCACTTCATTAGTAGGGCCTCTGTGGTTGAGAATCTTGTTGATCATTTCAGGTGTAATGGTAGGCTTGGGAAGCAAATCTCTTCAGACAAGCTGGATGGCACTCTTGCTCGCAGACACCCACCTTCTGATGTCGACAATTGGGCCATACTTAGGATAGAAGCTTCAATTTTTTTCATGACATTAATGAACAACCCTTTCTATATAGCATAGTTCAATAGGGCCCTATCTTTGCAAATGCCCAAAACATGATAATTTGGCATTAAATTTGTTAAAATAAAGTAATGCCAAACTTTTCTTTGGAGGGTCAAGCTCTTGCTAGGAAAGCTGCGCAGTCTTGTTCTTGATATTCTCCATATTGTGCCTAGCTTTGCTATGCTCCAGATTATCTATTCAAAATCAACATTGTCCTTCACTCTTGAAAAATCATCATCTAGAATATCAGGCAATTGATATTTG
>JAYJMB010001461.1:0-16608 GCA_036873735.1 Pouteria campechiana
CTAATCTTCTCTTTGGCTATAAAATTTCTTTGGGTTGTTGGTTCCCAATAGTTGGCATTACATCTTATTGCTTTGTCGGTGGGTTCATAATCTCTAGGAAATTGCAGTTTTTATCTTTTTTATATTTTTCACCATTTTTACTTTGAGTACGGCTCCTCAATCTTCTTACTTTTTCTATCTTCTTCCCCGCACCCCTTGGCAAAAACTGTTTATGCAAACTGCTAACCTAAATGATGACTGGAAAAGTCATTGGGCGTAGGGTAGGGTAGTGGGGTCTTTCCTTTCCCAATGGTTTGGACAACTAGTTTGGAGCATATGTCGACTATGCTCTCCCTTGGAACGGTACTATTTTTTGATCCCTAGCTAATGGTGGCTTAAGAGGGTGGGGGATGGTGGGGGAGGAATGGGAATTGATCCTTTAAAATATTTAGCCAAGTTTAAAAGGTACTACTAAAATAAAATAGGAAAGATTATATAACATTAGTTTTTATAGTGGTTCGACCCTTAACCTGGTACCTACTCCACTTCTCTGAGTTTGCCTCTCTTGTTAAGCTTAGGTTCAACTAATACTTGCTGGTTTTCAAGTTCACCAACAAACTTATATAAGTTAGTTTTCAAAGCTCACCAACAACTTATACACACTGGTATTCAAAGCTCACCAATAACTTATATAAGAAAATAATAAATAAAAGTATACAAAATAAATGCCTCTTGATAGGTAGTGTATGAATTTTAATAATAGAAACATAATAAATATAACAATAAAGAATAAGAGAGGTTAGACTTCAAGAGTTATTGAATGATTTGCTTTGAATGCTTGTTTAAATGTAATGCAATGGAGTTTATCTCATGGAAGAAAAGTGGGAAGCCTTAGTAAATGCTTGAGTAAAATTTTTAACCTTTTTAACTTATCTCCCAGATGTTTGAATCTTCCATTTATATGTTGTGGAAGAATCCTTAGCTGTTATAATTATTTTAAGTAATTTTCTAATCGTTTGAAAAAAAGTATTCAAAGCCTTATAGTTATTTTTTTCTTTTGTCTGGATTCAGAACTTTTGAGCTCCATCTACTTATTAATTACCATTATACATTTAATGCAGTCTTCAAAACTCTTGATATAAGTCTTCCAAACTTCTTAGGATTGATTTTGGTTTCTGATTGTTTCAACAGTCACATTTTTGCTTTTAGTAAACTTCTAAAGAGCTTCTGAAGCTTTATTTCTATTTCTGTTATGTTTTTTAAGTCTTGGCTTTTTCTGACTTGCCTCTAAAGAGCTTCTTAGTTTTTTCTGAAGTGTGTATTTAGCCTCTAATGTGCTTCTTGAAACTTGTCTTGAATTTTGAATAGAACATTACTTTAAACTTACTTCTGACGGGATTCTGTCTTATTTCTGAAGGCTTGAGAATGCTTCTGATCTATTTTTGGATACATAAGAAATCTTTGAAAATTATTCTGGGGCTCATGCCTTATCTCTGAAAGCAATTTTGAAGAACTTCTGATGAGGTTATGAATTTAGAAACTTCTTTTAAACTTATGAGTTTCACTATTATCGATTTTCTGAGACATCATTTCTAAAGTTCTTCTAACAAATTTTTTATTACAGAAACTATTTCGGAAGTAGATCAATCTACTTTTGATTGCAAGGAATGTAATTCTCCATTGCTTCTAAGTGCATAGGCTTCCTTTGAATTATTTCAGAAGTTCTTTCTTTTAAACTTTTGATTGCAGAAATGTCTTCTGTATTACTTTTGAGTAACTTCTGAGCATATTTAGAAGTTCTTAATGATGAACTTCTGAGTAAAGAAACGTCTTCTATATTGCTTTTAAAGTTTGAAATCTATTTCTTATACAGTTTTGATAAGTTTTTGAGTTCAGAAACTTCTTTTGAGCTTATTCTGTACCATGATTAATTGACTTTTGATAAACTTCACAAAGTTGATATTTCTTCTGATTCATCTCTGAGCCTTGGAAGTTTTTCTGAAATTCCTTTTGATGGACTTCTCTAAAGAGTGAGAATGACTTGGAGTTGATTTTTTATGCCTTTTCTCTAGAAATGTTTTGACTTGTTTCTAATGTACTTCTGAATTTCTTCTGAGGATTGGATTTAATCATGAAGTTACTTCTAATGATGTTTTTAGTTGCTTCTAAGCTTCTGATGAGGTTCTAAGTAACTTTTGAAATACTTCTAAAGCTTTGGAATGATTCTTAGTCTCAAGCCTTGTTTTTTAATGCTTCTAAAACTTGAAATTTCTTTAGAAACATTTTTGAAGTTTGAGGTATTTTTATTTGAGCATTCTTTTAAATTATTTTTTTGTGAAGTCTTAATATGATATGCTTTAAACTTAACAGTTACTATCCTTAGTAAATTAACACTGAATCACTTGGAAAGTAATCAATTAGTACGTTAACATTTTATTCATATGTTTGTTCATCATCAAAACTTAACTGCTTAATTACATGCATCATCAAAATCAAGCAAATTAGGAGGACTAGACTCAACATTCTCCTACTTTTTTATGATGACAAAACATTCGAGTGATGAACCTTTCATAAAATATGCAATAAGAAAATTTAAAGCAACTAAATGCTTATTTAATATGCAATGTGCTTATGCAAACTTAGTGTAGCTCCCCCTGAATGGGTGCATTAAGATATACTAAGATTTTCTGGTATATCTTTGATTTTTCTCTCCAGATTTTTCTGCTATGATTTATTTCCCTAAGTCACTTTAATTTTTTACCAGATTTAGGATTGAGCTCCTTAACTAGTTCTCTTAAAAGCTCAAGCTGTCATGAAATGGAGACTTAATCCATATATTCTAATAGCGCAGAGCCTGGACATACGTTGTGTAGCTAGTGGGCATAAGGGGTTTCACAAGACATAGTGCTTCGGTAGGTGGGGCAGTCAATCCCCAAACGACATGTGAGGGTCCCCCCTTGTTATGCGTGGCATCCAACTTAAAGAGAGCTTGCTAGTCCCATGCCCAATAATCTTCCCCCTAACAACTACTATCGGAGTCAAACCTGCGACCTTACTCTGATACCAGGTTTAAAATCATGCTCCTTAACCAATTCTCTCAAAAGCTCGAGCAATCAGGGAATGAAGACTTAATCCATATATCTTAATAGCATAGAGCCCAAACATATCTTGTGCAACTGGTGGGCATGAGGGGCTTCACAAGGCATAGTGCCTCAACAGTTGGGGTGGTTAGTCCCCTAACAACACATGTGGGTCTCCCCTTATTGCACATTACATCTGACTCAAAGGGAGCTTGTTGGTCTCATACCTAACACTATTTGTATATTCTGAGGTACCTTTTGATGTCTATAGGTAAGTCGTTGATGGATGTCTTGTCTTCCATCGATTTTTCTTGTTAGGAAAATTTTTTGTGTGATTTCCCAGATCAGGAAGTTGTAGCTTCTGACCTTCTTCCTTCCTTATCTACTTTATTCCTGACCTTGGGCTCTTTAGTGGAGCAGGAGGTAAATCTTCTCCCTTACTATATTGTTGGTCCTCAAAGGGCAGAGGGTTCCTCCTCTATATTTATTCCTTGTCCGGCTTGAGTGGGTCCGTCCGCACACCCTAGAAGGATTAAGACAGTTACTCGAAGGTGGTCATTCGTCTCTTTCATGAATGTTCCATCCTCTTCCTATTCTCTTCCCTCTTATGAATCTCCTTGGGATCACCCAACTTTGGAACCTAATTTGGAGCCAACCGAGCATGCTAGTCCTCATAATTTATCTATGGATGAGAGCGCTTCTCAAATGTCCTTATCCTCATCTTTTAGATTTGAGCAGCAAGCAGACACGGATCCATATGGTTCTTCCCAACAGGTAATGGTGGATCCATCGAGATCCTCTTGTCGAGATGAAATGGGTCCATCGAGTTCTCACTCGAAGGATATTACATCAGTTGGGGATGTGGAGGATTGTTTTGGAGGAGTGAACTGTCCTTCCGGCTCCTCTGTACCTTCCTTGTCTATCGTTCCTTTTTTCACTATTTTGGCTCTAGTGTTTTTAACTTGTTCCTCTTCTATTATGTCATCTATTGCCTCCTCCTCCTCTTTGGTAGCTTCCTTGCTTTTTGTTTCTCTTACTTTCTCTAGCCCTAAGCCGGTACTGGATGCAACTCTGGTGGTAGGTCTAGAGCTAGTTGTAATGAGGAGTTCCGTGGAGGCTATAGTGGAGGGGATGCCAAAGATCTAGGGGAGGCCAATGGTTGAGGGACCATTGGATAGCATGATTATTGTAGAGGTGTCCACTTCAGCTACTATTTGTTGTTTCTGCCTCTAGTCCCTCTTTTGCTTTTGCTGGTCGGTTGCTCCATTTTTTTCTTTTTCTTAATGTGCTAACTTCTTCCCCTTAACTTTGTTATAAGATTGTTTTCCTCTGATCATCTAGTGTGTGCTCTAAAGCACCGATATTCAGGTCTTAGATTGGCTCCTTCTGCTCAATGCCTCCATAGTGAAGCTTCTAGTTCAAGCAAGGCAATGTCCCCTCTCGATTTTGTGTCTTTAGTGGAGCTACTGCATCTATCAGTTAGGGTTGCTCCCGATCTTCCACCCTGGTCACACCAATAACTTCTTTCTGGAGCATTTGGATAAGGCAGTTATTTTTGTTACTAGACTGTCTTATTTTGCGGATCATTCCTGGGACCTTGAGATGTCCTAGGATGATCTAGTGGTGGATTCTACTTTGGATATTGTGGGGAGCTCGAATACTAGACAAAATTTCATCGTTTGAATGAAGTGCTGCATGCAATAGCTAAATAGTACTCGAGAGCAACTGCGGATTGAGTTGGAGCCCTTGGAGGAGGCGGAGGAGGGATTAGAGTGGGAGCAGAGAAGGCGTTCTTCCTTGGTGATTAGAGATTAGTGGGACTGTGTAACTGCTAAGCTCACTATTTGTAAGGCTGAGTTGGAGGATAAGTGGAACCACTTCCAAGATTTGGAGGAGACCGCTTTTGCTCTCAAGGCCAAAGAGGAGGATCTGATTGTGGAGCAGGATGCTGCAGTGGCAGCACGGAAGGAAGCAAAGGAGGCCTTGGTGAAAGCGGAGGTCAACTGTGATGCTACGGTGGTAGCCGCAGATTCCAAGGTGGAGCAGCTAGCTCGATTAGAGGTGGAGGCTACTAAAAGGGAGGAGGCGTTACAATAAAAAGTTAGTGCTATAGAGAAAAATGAGGTGGCTTTTCAGTGGGAGGTTGATTTGCTAAGGGTAGAGCAAATCGAAGAACTTTCTTAGGTTTGTCAGATACGCCTAGAACAACTGACTGTAGAACCTGAGTGCCAAGAGTTATTGCTCCCACAAATAGATGACTATTTAGGGAGGCCTTTGATTCTTGTAAGAAAAAGATTTCTAAGAAGTTCCTCGAAATAGATCTAGATAATGTTCAACCAGATGGGGAAGATTTATAATTGTTAATATTGTGTGAATGAAAAGTTATATTTTTCCTTTCATCTAGTTCTTTTGATATGCATGGAAAAACTTGTCTGTATGGGCAATTTGATGGAACCACTAGTAATTTGGTAGTTGATTTTTGAATGCTTTTGCTGAACTAGACTATGTTCTAATGCACTTTATGTTATAGAACTAGGATAGTTTGTAGGCCTTTTCTTAGGTGTGTGCCACAGACCTGGGGAGTACCTAAATTGGAATATTTGTTGGCCTCTGTTTAGGAGCACTTCCGGTTGGGCATATAGCGAAACTAAAAACTCCAAAGCCTCTGTTAGACCCATTCTTTGGTTTCATAAATGGAACCAAAATATTGGTTGGCTTTTGTTTAGGCGCATTCTTCTGGTTGGGCATATAGCGAAACTAAAAATTCTAAGGCCTTTATTAGACCATCTTTTTTGTTCCACGAACAAGACCAGAATATTAGTTAGCCTTTGATTAGGCGCACTCTTCTGATTGGGTATATAGTTGAACAAGAAACTTTGGGGCTTTTGTTCGGCTTACTCTTCGGTTCCATGAGTAGAACCGGAATATTGGTTGGCCTCTATTTAAGAACACTATTCTAATTGGGCATATAACGGAATTGAAAACTCTAGGGCCTTTGTTAGACCCACTCTTCAGTTCCTTGAATGGAACTAGAATATTGGTTGACCTCTGTTAAACCTGCTCTTCAATTCCGCAAAGGGAACCGAAATATTGGTTGACCTTTGTTTACGTGCACTTTTCCAATTAGGCATATATCAAAACCAAAAACTCCAGGTCCTCTATTAGACCAGCTCTTCGATTTCTCAAATAGAACTAGAATATTGGTTGGCCACTATTTAGGCACACTCTTCTAGTTGGGCATATAGCAAAATCAGAAACTCCAAGGCCTTTGTTAGACCCGCTCTTCAGTTCCTTGAATGGAACTGAAATATTGGTTAGCCTCTGTTTAAGCACACTCTTCCGGTTGGGCATATAGTAGAACTGAAAACTCTAAGGCACTTCTTGGATAACATATGAGAATCTATTTATTACTTTATTGAACTAATTATAAATATGATGCAAAAGGATAAAAGGAATTTTACTAATAGTATATCCACAGATGCTCTGCATTCCTAGTTTTTGGGATGCTCCTACCGTTCAGTCTTTGTAGTCAGTAAGCTCTATTGTCTAGGGTTTTGACTATTCTGTATGGTCCCTCCCAAGACCGAGCAAATTTATCTTTTGTGTGGTTAGGATTGCTGATGAACGCTTTCCTTAAGACTAGGTCTTCCCTTGCGTTGACCTTTTGATCATAATAATGCCTGACTTGGGCCTATTATCGAGCAATTCTAGCTTGCGAATTGATTCTTGTCTCCTCCAATAGGTCCAAGTTTGTTTCCAAGGCCTCTTTGTTAACCTCTTCATTGAAATTTGTGGTTCGGGTGAAGGGAATCTTCAGCTCGAAGGGTATTACAGATTTGGGTCTGTATGTTAGCATGAAAAGTGACTCACCCGTGAACCTTTTTGGCATTATTCTCATTGCCCAAAGTACTTCCTCAAGTAAGTTACAATATTTTTCTCCGAGGCTTTTGTTAGCCTGTTTGTTTGCGGGTGTACTATTGAGGAAAACTTTTGTCAAATCCCATTGGAGGTATAGAACTTTTTGAAGGGTTTACTCTCGAATTGGGTTCCGTTGTTTGTGATGAGGATCCTTGGGATACTGAACTTGTACATTATACTTTATATTAGAAAATTTTTAGCTTGCTTTGTGGAGATGGATCTGATGGCTTTGGCTTCTGCCCATTTTGTAAAGTAATCTACAACCATGAATATGTACTTCTTACTTTCTATGGTTGGCGAAAAAGGTCCTAGAATATCCATTCTCCCCTAATAGAATGACCATAGGCTGCTAATTGTTGAGAGCTTAGTTGCCAAGAGTTAGGGAATGAAGACATGCTTTTGGCACTTGTCACATTTTTTGACATATTCTTTGGACTCTGCTGTCATCGTGGGCCTATAGTATCTCTATCTTATTGCTTTGAATGCGAGGGTCTTGGCCTCTATGTAATTCAAACATTCTCCCTCATGTATCTATTTAAGGATTTCTTTTCCTTCCCCCTTAGTTATGCATCACGGATACGAGTGTGAATGTCCTATCTAGTATAACTTGTTGTTTATGTAGACAAAATTTTCGGCAAAGCATGCTAGCTTTTTAGCTTTTATCGGATTCGTTGGCTTTTCTCCTCTCTTCAGGAATGCATGGATGGGATCCATCCAAGAGGACTTTATATCTTCTAATGTCATTAGCTCGATCTTGAGAATGCTAGGAGTCACGGTGTTCTAGTAATATTATTCTTTGTGGGAGGAAGGTCAATGTCGTGGCTAACTTTAACAATTTGTCAACTTGCTCATTTTTTTCTCTAGGTATCTGAATGATGTTAGTTTTGTGAATCATTTCCAAAATGGATTTGGTGGTTGACAAGCACTACATCATTATTAGTTCCTTAGCCTCGTATTCTCTTGACAGTTGTTTCACTACCAACTAAGAATCGCTATAGATGGTCAAGTTGTGAATCTTTAGTTTTTGAGCAATTTTGAGGCCTGCTAATAGAACTTCACACTTAGCTCCATTGTTGGTTGTAGGAAAACAGAATCGTAGTGTGTACTTGATCACATATCCTTCTGGACTCTATTGAATGAGTCTAGCTCCGGCGCCATCTTTGTTGGATGATCCATCCATATGCAGGCTCCACTGAGGGAGGTTTTCGAGTGGCTGATCTGCTAAGATTGACGCTAGCATGGGCGATCCTTTTGCTTGCATTGTTGTTGGTGTTGGGGGTGGATCTACTTCAAAGATGGTTGCTATTGGCTCTGTAATTGTTGGAAGGATTCCTTTCTGATTTATTTCATCTGCCTTGACGATGCACTCGACTAGCAAGTTGGCCAGGATTTGCCCTTTTATGGCCACCCTTGGTATAAACTCGATGTTAAACTTGCCGAGTTCTATAAACCACTTGACCAAATGACCTGATATCTCCATCTTCTAGAGGAGTTGCTTGAGCGATGGGTCTGTATAAACTCGGATTAGGTGACCTTGAAAGTATGATTGAGTCTTCTTATATTATTATCGGTGCGTAGGTTATCTTTTCAAGTGGAATATCTTATCTCTGTGTTTCTTAGAATCTTGTTGACATAATAAATTAGTTTCTAATATTATCTTTGCTATTTGAATAATGATGCTGCAATGGTTTCAGATCCACCGGTAAGATAAAGGTATAGGACTTCTCTTTGAGCTTAGTAGAGGGAGAGAGGCAATATATGACTTGAGCTCTTTAAAGGCTTTTTAGGTTTCTGGGTGGATTTTGTTACTGCCTAGATCTATTGATGCTCCCTTATGGAGAGCTCTAAAAAATGGGAGGTTTCTTTTTGCTTATTTGGACAAGAATCTGTTAAGTGCGGCTAGCTTTCCTATGACACGCTAGAGCTCTTTGACATTGCTCATGTCTTGAATAGCCCAAATTTTACTAGGGTTCGCATCGCTGCCTCTTTGCAAAATTGAGAACCCTAGTAATTTTTCCAATTCAACCCCAAAAGTGTACTTTTAAGGATTTAATTTCATCTTGTAATTTTTGAGAGTTTGGAATGTTTCTTCTAGGTCTTGAATATGGTGACTTTGAGTTTTGCTTTTTATTACCATTCATAGACATACAACTCCATCTTTTTGCCAATTTGGTGTTTAAATGAGTTGTTTACTATCCTTTAGTATGTGGCTCCAGTGGTCTTTAATTTGAATGACATCACCTTATACCAGAAAGTGCCGATGTTGGTGATGAAGGTTATCTTCTCTTGGTCTGATTTATATATTCAAATCTAGTGATATCGAGAGAAGGCATCCATGAAAGTGAGCAATTCATGGTCAGTGGTAGAGTCTACCAACTTGTCAATTTTGGGTGAGGATAGTCTTCTTTTGGGCAGGCCTTATTTAACAGGGTGAAATTTATGCACATGCATCATTTTTCGTTTGCTTTCTTTACCATGACTATATTAGTAAGCCATTCAGGGTAGTGCACAGGCCTTATTAATCCCAGTTTTAGTAATTTGTCAACTTTTTCCATGATGGCTTTTCTCTTCTTTTGTGAGAATAGTCTCTTCTTTTGCTTGACTAGTTTATGGGTGTTGTCGATGGCTAGTTTATGTGAAATGATCAATGGATCCAATCCAGGCATATTAAAAGGCTCTCAAGCAAAAATATCAGCATTCTTTCTTAGTAGGCTTACCAACTCTTACCAAAGCAGGGTGTTCAAGGCGGAGCCGATCTGGATGGTCCTTACAATAAAATTGGGGATTAGCATAACCATTTTCAATGACTCTATTGGCTCACTTTTGGTGATTTGTTGTTTGTCCCTGGTATCAATGATATCGATTTGTATATTCCTTGATACATTTTCCTTCATTGAAACTTCATAACATTCTTCGGCAATTTTTTGGTCTCCCTTGGCTATGCCAATTCTGCTTTCTAGATGATATGCAAATACTATTGCTCTCATTTTATTAAGGCTGAAGCATCCTAGAATTGCTTTGTACACAGATGGTACATTTACTACCAAGAAATTTAGGGATACAGTCATCCTTCCGGGTCTGTCTCATATCATGAAGGATAGAGTGATGATGCTCTCTAGGAATGCTCCATCTCTGGTAAAGCTTGTTAATCGCCCCTCTATGGCCTATAATGCTTTTTTGCAAATTTTCATCTTTTCAAAACAATGTTAAAATAAAATATTTATAGATGAGTCATTGTCCACCATGATTCTTTTTACTTAGAATTTTGATATCACTGCCACAATGACCATAATGTCATTATGATTTTTGGCTCCACTTGTCATGTCTTCCTCAAAAAAGATGATTAGGAAGTCTTCCTCCTCCCTTTCCTGTTTGGAGCTTTCTCCAACTAGGTTCACTTATTTTGGAAGTACTTGTGGTCTGGTTGGGGGACTGTCGATGATGATGTTGATTGTTCCTACTGTAAGCTGTTTTGGTTTCATTGTGACATCTTTGTCATTTCTTCTTGTCACTATTTTGTGTTGGAGTTGATCCTCTCCTCCATTAATTTCTCCCTAGGGGTTATATGCCAAGCAGTGCAGTAACCTTTCACCTTTTATAAACTTCTCAATTTCTTCCTTTAGGATGCAACATTCTTTTGTGTCATGGCTGACATCTTTATGATATAAGTAATACTTGTTGGTGTTGAGGCGGTATTTATTCTTGATTGTAGGTAGATTACAGATCTAGTATCCTTGTTTCTGAATTTCATAGAACACATGTACTATGGGGCGATTGAGGGGAGTCAGGTTGGATGGTGCTTCTTCTCTCCCTGAGTATCAACCCCTGGCGGATCCATAATTTTTTCCACCTTGACGCTGCGAAGGGGAGTGGTCATCTTGAAGCTAAGGAAGAGAGAAATTGTCTCAATGGTGGACTGAAGAGCAGCTTTATCTTCTTCTAGTACTTTCATCTCTGGTGCCTTTGTCTGCCTCACTGTATCGATTTATGGCCTCTAGGGGTTCTAAGTAGTCCTTGGGGGCCCATAAACACAACTGTTACCTTACATTGGCATCTGCAATTCCATTCTGGAGTACAACTGCGATAATCGACCTCTCTATATCTAGAAAATGATGATTAAATCTATTGACATATTTGCAGAGGGTCTCATGTTCTATCTGTTTCACTAACAACAATGGCCCTACTGCTCTCCTCCATTTTTGTTGTCCAATGAATTTCTAGAATCACTCCTTCAAATCATTGAAAGAGTTGATGGATTCTGATACCAAGGTCTAGTACCATGATAGTGTCTCTCCCTTTAGTGTTGGTGGAAGGTATGACACTTTATAGCATCAGAGACTTCTACTAGGGTCATCTATCTATCATACCCAACGAGATGATCGTCCAAATCCATGGTGCCATCATAAGCCTCCAAAAATGGCATTTTGAACCCTTTTGGGATTGGTTCCTCTAGGATTTCTTGAACAGTGGGGAATGCTTTGATGTGCTTCTCAGCTTGCCACTAAGTATTTTGCCTTTCATATCTTGTAATATTATCTTCGGGGGGCTTTTTTTTGTCTTTGAGTGAGATGAAGCTTCCCTTTCTTGGGCATAGGCATCTTATCTTTGGGCTGGCTCCGGGATGGTATCGGCAACCCCAATTGGGCGGCCAACCGCTTGCTCCACTAGCATCTCTTGAGCATGGGCGATCTTAGGAGTTGTTAGTTGTGCTCTAAGGGAGGAATTGGCAGGTTGTAACCTAGAAAATAGGACAACAAGTGTTGATCCCGTTCCTACAAGATTTTTGGATCCGTTTGACTGCTAGGAGGCCGATGTGGGATTCTTGTAGGGTTGTTCCTGATGAGGATTCCATCCATGAGATTTTCTTACTGCTACACAAACTACTACTCCATCTACCACATCATATCTTGCATCATTTGTTGCATTGTCTGTTGATTTTTCAAACTAGGTTGACCCAACAAGTCTCCAATTGATGCCACCCCATCATTTTGGTTAGACATGGATGACACATTATTGACCACAATAGGGAATGAGGGAGCATTTGTGTTGCCTTGAATGTCACCTGGTATCTTTAAGCTTTTTGAAATGTTCCCACAGGCGGTGCCAATGTCTGGGTCTTTCTCCAACGGAATGTTAATGTGGCTCTTAAGAAAATCTCGCCTAGAATTCTTCAAGACTATAACAAAAGTAAAAAAATGTCAGGGGTATTCCCGACATGAACACTTTGACACTCAAGTCAATAAAGAGGACTCTTTTGGAAAGAATGAGATAGTAGCAAGAGTAAGAGCAAGAATGGGATAGTATCAAGAGCTTGTATTTTAGGGGGTACATACCTTGGTGTATTTATAGTTGAGCGCAAATGCGTAGCCAGGGTGCATATGTAGCTTGTACACAAGAGAGAATGCAGAGTCATTTCCATAGAAGGATTCTGAAGAGACGTGTATCTAGTCCTATGATTGTAGGATTGCGTAGAGTGGCGAAATAGGTGTCCCACCTGTATTGGGATCCTAGGTGGCTTAGTGTAAACTAGATAATTAGGTATCTGTATTAGAGTTTTCTAATAATTAGTAATAAAAAAATTAAAATTATTATGATAGTTCATTCTTACTAGCATAGTTTGGCAAAGTGTCTGGTATCTTAACCTTGGAAATGAAATGCTAATGCAAAATAAGAAACATAATAAGGCAGGGCAGTTGTAATTGGTTTGGACTGAAGACCATCTAAACACTTTAGGCTGGCTTGGACCCATGGATTGGATTTGAGGCTCAGTTTAAGAGCTAGAAATCATTCTTCGACATTGTTTATTAAACCCGATAATAAGGCCCACTAGCCCAATTTCTTAATTCAGAAAGAAAGGGTGGCCTTGCACTAAGGATCTTAGCTCCCCAGATATGCTTGGGCATGCTTCCCCTAGCAAAGGTGAATCACATTCAAACTATGCACCTTAGGACAATTATCTCTAAGGGTTAGAGTCTGAAATTGTGGGAGAAAAGTTGAGAGGCTGGTGAGAGCAATGCTGATGGAATTTGGCAATACCCATTGAAGTTGAAACTCAATATAGCTGTGAACTAATTGCGGAACATTGATAGAAGAGAAATCCCTCACTGGGTTAGTATAATAAAATCTAATAAGATTAGAGACACAACTAGTCATGCCTTCTTCTCATCAAAAAGATGGCATGGAAAACTATAAAATAGTTTAAATGGTAAGAACCAGCAATTGCACAACTCTAGAGAAAGCTTTCCAACACTAGCTGCCATGGCAATTTTGATCCATTCATCAAGATGGCAACCACTCTCCTCACGCAAGTTAAAGCAAACTGCGAAGGTTTTCAATGATCTATACCTTTGCACTCGTCAATTTTCTTGCCTAGCCATTTCTCTAATTATTATTTATTATTTTTTAAAAAAAATATTCCTTTTATAACTAACATTATCCTATATGTTGCTAACATTATTTATTTTCCTTTCTAATCTTTCCCATCCAACTAATTGTCCTGCCCAATGTTATCATAAGCCTAATTCACAATCCAACCGGTTCGAGACCAGTTAGTTCAATTGGTTGAACTGATTTATTTTTTTAAAATTTTTTTTAATAATATAACATGATTTTGATATATCTAAGCCATAGACATCAATCTCAATGTATAGATCTTGTATATAATAATGTATTATTTTAATTATATAATAATGTATTATTTTAATTCATCCTTTTATTCTATTAATAATATCAAAATTATTCTTTCTACTAGACCAAATCGAGCTAGATTGGACCATTTTATAGTCGAGCTGGTCCTGTTCTGAAGACAGTTTTATGATCTAACTGGTCATATTCTGAAGACATTGGTCATTGTTATCAAAACTGGATCGAACTTACAATTAAACCAGTTCAACTGGTTAGTTGACTGGTGTAATCTAGTCTGGTTTGGATCAATAGTGAATTTTTTAATTTTATTTTAATATTAATAATAAAATAAAAGAATGAATTGAAATAGTATATTATTATACAAAAGATATATACATTTAGATTAATATCAATAATTTAGACTTTTCAAAATCTTGCTATATTATTAAAAAAAATCAATTCAACTAGTTGAACTAGCTTGTTAAACTAGTTGGACATGCAAATATCTCCATAATTTTATGTTTTTTTTATCATTACTAAAATATCTAATCATCATTTCTCTTTTTTTTTTAAAATATTGTTGTCAAAACTAGACCAAATTGGCGATTACACTAGTTCAACTGGTCAATTGACAGGTCCGATCTAATTTGGTTTGGATCAATTGTGAATTTTTTAATTTTATTTTAATATCATTCATATTTCTCATTTTTTTTTAAAATATTGTTGTCAAAACTAGACCAAATTGGCGATTACACTAGTTCAACTGGTCAATTGATAGGTTCGATCTAGTTTGGTTTGGATCAATTGTGATTTTTTTAATTTTATTTTAATATCATTCATAAAATAAAAGAATTAATTGAAATAGTATATTATTATACAAAAGATTTATATATTTGAATTAATATCTATGATTTAGATTTTTTAAAATCTTATTTTATTATTTAGAAAAAAAAAATCAATTTAACTAGTTGAACTAGCTGGTCGAACTAGTTGGACATCCAACTATCTCAATAATTATACTTTTTTATCATTACTATAATATCTAATCATTATTTCTCAATTTTTTTAAAAATATTCATTTTTTAACTAAGATTATCTTATATATATATTACTAACATCATTTATTTTCCTTTCTAATCTTTCCCATCCAACTAATTATCGTGCCCAATGTTATCATAACTGGACAAGTGGTTAAACTAGTTTGGCGCTTGGTTCAAGGTCCAACTGGTTCAGCCTGCCAATTCAATCGCTTGAATCGATTTTCTTTTTTTTTAGAAAAATTTTAAAAAATAATAAATATGATTTTAAAGTATCTAGATAATAGATATCAATCTAAATATATAGATCTCATGAACAATAATATACTATTTTAATTTATTATTTTATTTTATGAATAATATCAAAAAATATTTTTTATTATTGGACCAAATCGGGCTAGACTGGACTTGTTTACGGTGGAACCCGTCCATTCCAAAAACACTGATCCTACCCCATGGGTCAGGTACATCTGTTAAGTATTTCGGTGTGGGAATTTGGACACTTCACGAAAATGCTTCAATCCTTATCTGCAAGCCAGAAAGCTGGCTTGTTTGTTGTGGCCTGGCAAGACAAAGATAGTGAGATTTCCAATGTCACATAGAAATTAATTAATTAATGATGGCCGCAGATGGTAGTTGTGGACCCATGGTTTTGAACGTCATGCTACCCAAAATGTGAGCCATGGGTGCTAGCATTGTTGGGCGGTACTTATTTTTCCTTCCATGTTGAGGCATATCCATGTGGAGTGGTTCCCCCAATTTCTATATGCATATTGCATGACTAAAGTTAGAAACCCTTTACGGGTTTGGTAGTGAGAAAAAAAAAGCTCCTTTCTCATATGGTTTTTAAGTGTGGCAACTTTAGGGCTTTATATATGGCTTCCAACATACTTCTTCTCTAAGTTTCTAAAATTGGAGAAAGAGATTGCTGCATTCTTCAAGCTATCAAGCAAGTGATTTAGGAGAGATAGTTTCAACCTCTTCTGATTTAGTTTCTAATTTTGCTTGGTGAGATCTGTCCTTTTTATTTATTGTTGATTTGTTGAGATTCATCCTTATGGTGATGTTAAAATCCTCTAGTTTTTATTAGAGAAGAACATATCTTGTCATCCTATTATTTTACAGTAAGAGTTTCTAACTGAACTAGCTCCCATGGTTTTTCCCTTCACATTGAGGGGTTTTCCACGTAAAAATTCTTATGTGTTTATGAGTTTGATTATTTGGTTAATTAGATTTGTGATTGCCCATTTAATTTACGCAAAGAGGAATTTATTTATCCCAGTAAGTGGTATCAGAGCTTTGGTTCATTATTCAGTGATTTCTTATGTAGATTAAGTGGAAGAAACTTCATCAATGCTCAAACTCATAGTGTCAAATTATTCGATATGGAAAACAAGGATAAAAGATATTTTATATTGCAAAAAGCTTTATCAACCCATTAAATTGAAAGGAGTGAAATCAGTAGATAAAATTGATGATGCTTGGGACTTGCTAAATAAAAAAGCCATTGGGCATATTAGACAATGGGTTGATCAAAGTGTTTTTCATCATATTGCAAAGGAAGTTAATGCATACAAGCTATAGAACAAATTAGAAGGTATTTATTAATGTAAGTCAGAACAAAATAGCCTTTCTAATTAGAAAGCTTGTGAATATAAAATACAAAGATGAATAGAATATTGCAGAACATCTTAGTAACTTCTAGGAAGCATTGAATGAGTTATCCAGTATGAAAATTACTTTTGATGATAAAGTGCAGACATTATTTTTATTGAGTTCTTTGCCAGAAAGTTGGGAAACTTTGATGGTATCTTTTAGTAATTCTACTCCTAATGGTGTCATAACTATGAATATGGTAAAAGAAAGCATATTCAATGAAAAGGCACGAAGGAGGGGGTAAGGCACATCCTCCCATTCAGAGGCGCTTATTACAGAAAAATGGGGGGGGGGGGGGGGGGGGGGGGGGGCGG